>CM059188.1:4789238-5027576 GCA_030323885.1 Branchipolynoe longqiensis
GTTGATGGCGGCGACTCCCACCACCGCAGTTGGTGCATGCGCGCTGGTATCTCAAAATTCTACTTAATTTTAGATTGTTTTGTCAGTGTAATATTTTCAAGGGACCACCCCCCCCCCCCATACCTAATTAAGAAAGAAAACCATGTGCAACCCTTGTTATAGGCGCTTAGTGGTTGGTGGAGTAGGGAGGTGAGTGGACGCGCCTTCACCACACCGGGGGAGGGGGGGCCTTTACAAGAACACAATCGACTAGTTCAGCCTGTTTTATAAAGACTTCATATTTCACCAAGTTTCTAAATAACAAATAAAGCCATTATAATTGTAATATGGATTACTGAGACCTCTTTGGTTCATTATTATTTATATGTTTAAATATTCATTGAATATAGTCTTTGGTTGGCACCTGGGTGCAGGGATTCCGGTCACGTGGGTGTACATTTGTAGACTTTATGTGGTCTGATATTACACCTGTACTCAATGGTGATTTGAAAAGTGACAACATTGTAGTACTAGTAGTCTGCATTTACCTTCTACAGAGACAGGTAGGCGTGGGTAGGGGAATTGTATCAGGCAGCCTCGGTAGTGAAACAGGTAGGTGTGGGTAGGGGAATTGTATCAGGCAGCCTAGGTAGTGAAACAGGTAGGTGTGGGTAGGGGAATTGTATCAGGCAGCCTAGGTAGTGAAACAGGTAGGTGTAGGTAGGGGAATTGTATCAGGCAGCCTAGGTAGTGAAACAGGTAGGTGTAGGTAGGGGAATTGTATCAGGCAGCCTAGGTAGTGAAACAGGTAGGTGTGGGTAGGGGAATTGTATCAGGCAGCCTAGGTAGTGAAACAGGTAGGCATAGGTAGGGGAATTGTATCAGGCAGTCTAGGTAGTGAAACAGGTAGGCGTGGGTAGGGGAATTGTACCAGGCAGCCTAGGTAGTGAAACAGGTAGGCGTGGGTAGGGGAATTGTATCAGGCAGCCTAGGTAGTGAAACAGGTAGGTGTAGGTAGGGGAATTGTATCAGGCAGCCTAGGTAGTGAAACAGGTAGGTGTAGGTAGGGGAATTGTATCAGGCAGCCTAGGTAGTGAAACAGGTAGGTGTGGGTAGGGAATTGTATCAGGCAGCCTAGGTAGTGAAACAGGTAGGCGTAGGTAGGGGAATTGTATCAGGCAGCCTAGGTAGTGAAACAGGTAGGCATAGGTAGGGGAATTGTATCAGGCAGCCTAGGTAGTGAAACAGGTAGGTGTGGGTAGGGGAATTGTATCAGGCAGCCTAGGTAGTGAAACAGGTAGGTGTAGGTAGGGGAATTGTCTCAGGCAGCCTAGGTAGTGAAACAGGTAGGCATGGGTAGGGAATTGTATCAGGCAGCCTAGGTAGTGAAACAGGTAGGTGTAGGTAGGGGAATTGTCTCAGGCAGCCTAGGTAGTGAAACAGGTAGGTGTGGGTAGGGAATTGTATCAGGCAGCCTAGGTAGTGAAACAGGTAGGTGTAGGTAGGGGAATTGTCTCAGGCAGCCTAGGTAGTGAAACAGGTAGGTGTGGGTAGGGAATTGTATCAGGCAGCCTAGGTAGTGAAACAGGTAGGTGTAGGTAGGGGAATTGTCTCAGGCAGCCTAGGTAGTGAAACAGGTAGGTGTGGGTAGGGAATTGTATCAGGCAGCCTAGGTAGTGAAACAGGTAGGTGTAGGTAGGGGAATTGTCTCAGGCAGCCTAGGTAGTGAAACAGGTAGGTGTGGGTAGGGAATTGTATCAGGCAGCCTAGGTAGTGAAACAGGTAGGTGTAGGTAGGGGAATTGTCTCAGGCAGCCTAGGTAGTGAAACAGGTAGGTGTGGGTAGGGAATTGTATCAGGCAGCCTAGGTAGTGAAACAGGTAGGTGTAGGTAGGGGAATTGTCTCAGGCAGCCTAGGTAGTGAAACAGGTAGGCATGGGTAGGGAATTGTATCAGGCAGCCTAGGTAGTGAAACAGGTAGGCGTGGGTAGGGGAATTGTATCAGGCACTAGGTAGTGAAACAGGTAGGCATGGATAGGGAATTGCATCAAGAGCCTAGGTAGTGAAACAGGTAGGCATGGGTAGGGTGATTCATCAGGGAGCCTAGGTAGTGAAACAGTAGGCATGGATAGGGATGCATCAGGCCTAGGTATGAAACAGGTAGGCATGGATAGGGAATTGCATCAGGCAGCCTAGGTAGTGAAACAGGTAGGTGGTAGGGTGATTGCATCAGGGAGCCTAGTAGTGAAACAGTAGGCATGGATAGGGTAATTGCATCAGGCAGCCTAGGTAGTGAAACAGGTAGGCATGGATAGGGTAATTGCATCAGGCAGCCTAGGTAGTGAAACAGGTAGGCATGGGTAGGGTGATTGCATCAGGGAGCCTAGGTAGTGAAACAGGTAGGCATGGATAGGGGATTGCATCAGGCAGCCTAGGTAGTGAAACAGGTAGGCATGGATAGGGTGATTGCATCAGGGAGCCTAGGTAGTGAAACAGGTAGGCATGGATAGGGTGATTGCATCAGGGAGCCTAGGTAGTGAAACAGGTAGGCATGGATAGGGTAATTGCATCAGGGAGCCTAGGTAGTGAAACAGGTAGGCATGGATAGGGTGATTGCATCAGAGAGCCTAGGTAGTGAAACAGGTAGGCATGGATAGGGTGATTGCATCAGAGAGCCTAGGTAGTGAAACAGGTAGGCATGGATAGGGTGATTGCATCAGAGAGCCTAGGTAGTGAAACAGGTAGGCATGGGTAGGGTGATTGCATCAGGGAGCCTAGGTAGTGAAACAGGTAGGCATGGATAGGGTGATTGCATCAGGGAGCCTAGGTAGTGAAACAGGTAGGCATGGATAGGGTGATTGCATCAGGGAGCCTAGGTAGTGAAACAGGTAGGCATGGATAGAGTGATTGCATCAGGGAGCCTAGGTAGTGAAACAGGTAGGCATGGATAGGGTGATTGCATCAGAGAGCCTAGGTAGTGAAACAGGTAGGCATGGATAGGGTGATTGCATCAGGGAGCCTAGGTAGTGAAACAGGTAGGCATGGATAGGGTGATTGCATCAGGCAGCCTAGGTAGTGAAACAGGTAGGCATGGATAGCGTGATTGCATCAGGGAGCCTAGGTAGTGAAACAGGTAGGCAGGTAGGGTGATTGCATCAGGGAGCCTAGGTAGTGAAACAGGTAGACATGGATAGGGTGATTGCATCAGGGAGCCTAGGTAGTGAAACAGGTAGGCATGGATAGCGTGATTGCATCAGAGAGCCTAGGTAGTGAAACAGGTAGGCATGGATAGGGTGATTGCATCAGAGAGCCTAGGTAGTGAAACAGGTAGGCATGGATAGGGTGATTGCATCAGAGAGCCTAGGTAGTGAAACAGGTAGGCATGGATAGAGTAATTGTATCAGGCAGCCTAGGTAGTTAAACAGGTAGGCATGGGTAGGGGAATTGTATCAGGCAGCCTAGGTAATGAAACAGGTAAGCATGGGTAGGGGAATTGTATCAGGCAGCTTAGGTAGTGAAACAGGTAGGCATAGGTAGGGGAATTGTATCAGGCAGCCTAGGTAGTGAAACAGGTAGGTGTAGGTAGGGGAATTGTATCAGGCAGCCTAGGTAGTGAAACAGGTAGGTGTGGGTAGGGGAATTGTATCAGGCAGCCTAGGTAGTGAAACAGGTAGGCATAGGTAGGGGAATTGTATCAGGCAGCCTAGGTAGTGAAACAGGTAGGCGTAGGTAGGGGAATTGTATCAGGCAGCCTAGGTAGTGAAACAGGTAGGTGTAGGTAGGGGAATTGTATCAGGCAGCCTAGGTAGTGAAACAGGTATGCGTAGGTAGGGGAATTGTATCAGGCAGCCTAGGTAGTGAAACAGGTAGGCATAGGTAGGGGAATTGTATCAGGCAGCCTAGGTAGTGAAACAGGTAGGTGTAGGTAGGGGAATTGCATCAGGCAGCCTAGGTAGTGAAACAGGTAGGCATAGGTAGGGGAATTGCATCAGGCAGCCTAGGTAGTGAAACAGGTAGGCATGGTAGGGTAATTGCATCAGGCAGCCTAGGTAGTGAAACAGGTAGGCATGGTAAGGTGATTGATCAGGGAGCTAGTAGTAAAACAGTAGGCATGGATAGGGGATTGTATCAGGCAGTCTAGGTAGTGAAACAGGTAGGCATAGGTAGGGGAATTGTATCAGGCAGCCTAGGTAGTGAAACAGGTAGGCGTAGGTAGGGGAATTGTATCAGGCAGTCTAGGTAGTGAAACAGGTAGGTGTAGGTAGGGGAATTGTATCAGGCAGCCTAGGTAGTTAAACAGGTAGGTGTAGGTAGGGGAATTGTATCAGGCAGCCTAGGTAGTTAAACAGGTAGGTGTAGGATGGGGAATTGTATCAGGCAGCCTAGGTAGTGAAACAGGTAGGTGTAGGTAGGGGAATTGTATCAGGCAGCCTAGGTAGTGAAACAGGTAGGCATAGGTAGGGGAATTATATCAGGCAGCCTAGGTAGTTAAACAGGTAGGTATGGGTAGGGAATTTTATCAGGCAGCCTATGTAGTGAAACAGGTAGGCGTAGTTAGGGGAATTGTATCAGGCAGTCTAGGTAGTGAAAGAGGTAAGCGTGGGTAGGGGAATTGTATCAGGCAGCCGAGGTAGTGAAATGGTTAGCACGTTAGACAGGAATAGCAAGAGCTGTCGGTTCGAAGACTGCTCTAGGCGCAATATTTCTCATTTCCATCACCCCTGCGACAAAATTATCAATATTATCAACATCATCATATGGTTCTGTACAAAATGTGACTTATAAGAGTTATAAATGTAATGTACACTTAAGCCGTGTTCACACCAGCACGTTAAGTCGCCTCAACTAGTTTGCATCCTATAGTTCGGCTCACATTCGCATTGTGGACGTGACCCTAAGGCGGATTAGGGCTGATTCGCCTCAACCAGTTCGCCTCATGTAAACCGCGTCGCGAGGTGTGTCTGACGCTGTCACAAGTCTGCCTGCCGTACTGTGGTGTGTCTGGTATCCGCTGTGTCCTACAGGTGTAGTCAGTCTCAGGGTGCATACTGGACCCTGTCGGGGCGCGTCGCTAGTTCGGGTTGCCGGACCATGCTGGGGCTGTGGGTGCCCCCGGGCCACCTGCCCCCAGGCTGCCTGCCCCCAGGCCGCCTGCCCCCGGGCCGCCCGCCATCTCAGCAGGGCCATGAGCTGCTTCACTTGGCGGGACACGATTGGGGTGAGTACTGAGCCATCACTGACACTGTCAATGACAGTGTCATTGTCACTGACACTGTCATTGTCACTGGTGGGGGTCGATGGTACTGATGGGACTCGATGTCACTGGTGGGGCGTTGTTGCAACTTACCGGGGGGGGGGGGGGGGGGGTTGCCACTTATGGGCGGGTTGTTGCCACTTACGGGAGGGTTGTTGCCACTTACAGATGGGGTGTTGCCACTTACGGGTGGGTTGTTGCCACTTACGGGGCATTGTTGCCACTTATGGGGGGGTTGCCACTTACAGGGGGGTTATTGCCACTTACGGGGGGCTTGTTGCCACTTATGGGGCGTTGTTGCCACTTATGGGGGGGTTATTGCCACTTACGGGGCCTTGTTCCCCTCTTACGGAGGGTTGTTGCCACCTACGGGGGGGGGGGGGGGGTTATTGCCGCTTACAGGGGGTTGTTGCAACTTAGGGGCGTTGTTGCCACTTACGGGTTGTTGTTGCCACTTGGCGGGTTGTTGCCTCTTACGGGGCGTTGTTGCCACTTTCGGGGGGTTATTGCCACTTACGGGGTGTTGTTGCCACTTACGGGTTGTTGTTGCCACTTGGCGGGTTGTTGCCTCTTACGGGGCGTTGTTGCCACTTATGGGGGGGGTTATTGCCACTTACGGGGCGTTGTTGCCACTTACGGAGGGTTGTTGCCACTTACGGGGGGGCTGTTGCCACTTACAGGGGGGGTTGTTGCCACTTACGGGGGGTGTTGCCACTTACGGGTGGGTTGTTGCGATTTACTGGGGTTTGTAGCGACTTATGTGGGTTGTTGCCAGTTATGGGGGTGTTGTTGCCACTTACGGGGGGTTGTTGGCTGACAGGGGCTGACAGTGGATAGTTCTGACTGGTTCTGACTGATACTATACTGACAGTGGGGTATGATTGACAGCTCATTGTGACTTTCACTCATTGTGCATTATGACTTACTTACAGGGACTCGTTGTGACTGACATGAACTAATAGACTACATCACGGTTCCGACTGCGCATGCACTGAAAACGGCATCGGGAGCAAACCAAAGGCGTACGCCCATTGAGTTTGCCGATACGCATAGGGCAAAACTGGCATTTTATTTAAAATAACTAGAAATACATAACAATTTGGCATAAACATGGATGGAAGGATGCAATATAATAATATAATGAATATGTTTAAGACACAACTCTCCATAAACCATTGAATATAAATAAAAACATGAATAAAATAAATCAAACTGACTCTGGCTATGGCTCTAACACTAGTCTGAGTGCCTAGATTTGTCTCAATCTAAATGCACATGCCATAAAATGTGCTGGTTATATTGATGTAAATGCAATGCTGGATAAAAGAATAATATCTAAATTTATTATATATATTTTTTTAGTTGGTCTTCTATGTTTCAAACAAGAGCTGAGATGAGCTGAAACTAGCACATTTCATAGCTGCACCCAGTGTCTTAGGATGTGCCATGTGCTTCTCGCGGCTTTGTTTTGCTCTGATGCATCCCACAATGCACCGCGCCACTGGAACCGTGATGTAGTCTATTGTCACTGACAGAATCCTAGGGCCTGATAGTTAATTGGTTTGACTATCAGGCGTTCATTGTGACTGACTGGACTGTAGTGACTGACACAGTGACAGCAGTGGTACATTATGATAATATGAATGACTGGATCGTGGGTTGTTGTGACTGACAGTGGTCATTGTGACTGACTGGACTGTAGTGACTGACAGTAGGTTGTTATGACTGACAGGGGTTCATTCTGACTGACTGGACTGTAGTGACTGACAGTGGGTTGTTGTGACTGACAGGGGTTCATTGTGACTGACTGGACTGTAGTGACTGACAGTAGTGGTACATTATGATAATATGAATGACTGGATCATAGTGACTGACAGTGGGTTGTTGTGACTGACAGGGGTTCATTCTGACTGACTGGACTGTAGGGACTGACAGCAGTGGTACATTATGATAATATGAATGACTGGATCATAGTGACTGACAGTGGGTTGTTGTAACTGACAATGGTCATTGTGACTGACAGTGATTCATTGTGACTGACATGCTTCGCCTGGATGTCACTTGCTCGGTGTGACTGTCAGTGATCGCTCATTGTGACAGACGGTGGTGGGTTGTCGTGATACTGCAGTTGCATGACGTGTTTAACACTGTGTATGTAGGGTCTGGCTCGTTGAATCCAACTTGTATTCGGTAATTATTCATGAAACACTCACAATCACGAAGTATCAACCATGCAGTGCACAGAACTGCTATATTACCACGTGATGGTGTGTGCAATGTTAACGGACCAACCCCGACCTGGCTGAAGTTGAAATGTACACATTCTGTGACGTCAGGCAGGGAAGGGAGGCGGGAATGCACCCTTCATAAAGCTGGGTTAGACATGGCTTCACTTCACCGCTGTGCAATCAGGCAATGTCGGTTGTGCTATTTTCCTCGTGGTTTCATGGCACCTTTCTACTAAAGGCGTTGCTGGGTCAAACCACTCTCATATAATCAATGACCTGTGAGATTTACAAATACAATGCCGATATTATCCCACGGAGGAGCCTGTGCTCGCTCTCCTACATCACTCTGTCTGAGATGGGGCATTAAGGCTAAGCTATAAAGTCGCCATGAGTGCACAGTCACAAGTCGGCACCGTCCTGATATCACCTTAGATGTTGCTAGGACGTAAAACAACAAACAAACAAATCTATGGGCGGCAGGCGGCGGGACGCCGGTGGCCGCAGACGACATCTGTGCGGACGCGGGTGGCGCCGCCTGGCGGAGGGAGCCGCTGCCCGCACGTCTCCACAGGAGTCGCAGTGGTACTGATACTCAGTGATAGCGGTCAAGTCAATATTCCATCTCTGAGACTGACATTACCATGTAACCATGGCCCCCACTAGTATTCAACGACCATTTATAGCACTGTAACCATGGCCGCCACTAGTGTTCAACGACCATTTATAGCACTGTAACCATGGCCGCCACTAGTGTTCAATGACCATTTATAGCACTGTAACCATGGCCGCCACTAGTGTTCAATGACCATTTATAGCACTGTAACCATGGCCGCCACTAGTGTTCAACGACGATTTATAGCACTGTAACCATGGCCGCCACTAGTGTTCAACGACCATTTATAGCACTGTAACCATGGCCACCACTAGTGTTCAATGACCATTTATAGCACTGTAACCATGGCCGCCACTAGTGTTCAACAACCATTTATATCACCATAACCATAGCCACTACTAGTGTTCAATGACCATTTATAGCACTGTAACCATGGCCGCAACTAGTGTTCAATGACCATTTATAGCACTGTAACCATGGCCACCCTGGTGTACAACCATTTATATCACCATAACCATAGCCACCACTAGTGTTCAATGACCATTTATAGCACTGTAACCATGGCCGCAACTAGTGTTCAATGACCATTTATAAATCTACCATGGCCCACTGTGTTCAACGACCATTTATAGCACTGTAACCATGGCACCACTAGTGTTCAATGACCATTTATAGCACTGTACATGGCCCCACTGTGTTCAAGACATTTATAGCACTGTAACCATGGCCACCCTGGTGGACAACCATTTATATCACCATAACCATAGCCACCACTAGTGTTCAATGACCATTTATAGCACTGTAACCATGGCCGCCACTAGTGTTCAACGACCATTTATAGCACTCTAACCATGGCCACCACTCGTGTTCAACGACCATTTATAGCACTGTAACCATGGCCGCCAGTAGTGTTCAACGACCATTTATAGCACTGTAACCATGGCCACCACTAGTGTTCACTGACCATTTATAGCACTGTAACCATGGCCGCCACTAGTGTTCAATGACCATTTATAGCACTGTAACCATGGCCTCCACTAGTGTTCAACGACCATTTATAGCACTGTAACCATGGCCGCCACTAGTGTTCAACAACCATTTATAGCACTGTAACCATGGCCACCACTAGTGTTCAACGACCATTATAGCACTGTAACCATGGCTGCCACTAGTGTTCAATGACCATTTATAGCACTGTAACCATGGCCACCACTAGTGTTCAATGACCATTTATAGCACTGTAACCATGGCTGCCACTAGTGTTCA
The DNA here is from genome assembly GCA_030323885.1 of Branchipolynoe longqiensis. Lineage (NCBI taxonomy): Eukaryota > Metazoa > Annelida > Polychaeta > Phyllodocida > Polynoidae > Branchipolynoe > Branchipolynoe longqiensis. The sequence continues at coordinate 4,798,578 of CM059188.1, forward strand.
ACGACCATTTATAGCACTGTAACCATGGCCACCCTGGTGTACAACCATTTATATCACCATAACCATAGCCACCACTAGTCTTCAACGACCATTTATAGCACTGTAACCATGGCCACCACTAGTGTTCAACGACCATTTATAACACTGTAACCATGGCCGCCACTAGTGTTCAATGACCATTTATAGCACTGTAACCATGGCCACCACTAGTGTTCAATGACCATTTATAGCACTGTAGCCATGGCCACCACTAGTGTTCAACGACCATTTATAGCACTGTAATCATGGCCACCACTAGTGTTCAACGACCATTTATAGCACTGTAACCATGGCCACCATTAGTGTTCAATGACCATTTATAGCACTGTAACCATGGCCGCCACTAGTGTTCAACGACCATTTATAGCACTGTAACCATGGCCACCACTAGTGTTCAACGACCATTTATAGCACTGTAACCATGGCCGCCACTAGTGTTCAACGACCATTTATAGCACTGTAACCATGGCCGCCACTAGTGTTCAATGACCATTTATAGCACTGTAACCATGGCCGCCACTAGTGTTCAACACCATTTATAGCACTGTAACCATGGCCGCCACTAGTGTTCAATGACCATTTATAGCACTGTAACCATGGCCGCAATAGTGTTCAATGACCATTTATAGCACTGTAACCATGGCACACTAGTGTTCAACGACCATTTATAGCACTGTAACCATGGCCGCCACTAGTGTTCAACGACCATTTATAGCACTGTAACCATGGCCGCCACTAGTGTTCAATGACCATTTATAGCACTGTAACCATGGCCGCCACTAGTGTTCAATGACCATTTATAGCACTGTAACCATGACCGCCACTAGTGTTCAATGACCATTTATAGCACTGTAACCATGGCCGCCACTAGTGTTCAATGACCATTTATAGCACTGTAACCATGGCCGCCACTAGTGTTCAATGACCATTTATAGCACTGTAACCATGACCGCCACTAGTGTTCAATGACCATTTATAGCACTGTAACCATGGCCACCACTAGTGTTCAACGACCATTTATAGCACTGTAACCATGGCCGCAACTAGTGTTCAATGACCATTTATAGCACTGTAACCATGGCCACCCTGGTGTACAACCATTTATATCACCATAACCATGGCCACCACTAGTATTCAACGACCATTTATAGCACTGTAACCATGGCCACCACTAGTGTTCAATGACCATTTATAGCACTGTAACCATGGCCACCACTAGTGTTCAATGACCATTTATAGCACTGTAACCATGGCCACTGTGGTGTACAACCATTTATATCACCATAACCATGGCCACCACTAGTGTTCAACGACCATTTATAGGACTGTAACCATGGCCACCCTGGTGTACAACCATTTATATCACCATAACCATGGCCACCACTGGTGTACAACAACCTAAGATATTAGTTATATGATAGGAAGTTATACCCAAAAACCCCCCAAAACTAACATAGATACTAACTACTTAAATATATTCTGGTTGTCGTCTCGGATACCAACCCGGAACCGCAACCTGGGCATACACCATAGAATTCCTGACAGCTATCCGGCATTGAAAACAAGCACCCTCGCAGGAGCTTATTGCCCTGTCACATTATGACATATTGCGCAAGCGCGTGGCCAATGGCTAAGATCACTTTCAAACATTGAGATGCGTAGAACTTTTCGGTGCGGGTGGCAAAGTTGGACGTACACACACTGTATACATGATTGATTGATTGGTGGTTGTTTTACGCCGTGTCGGCAGCATAGGCCATATTCACGGCGAGAAATGTTAGTTTTTTGTTCAAACCATCGCTTTTACATGTAAAAGCAGACAATCAATTATGCGCCAATAGACACTCATTAAATTAGAAATCTCACAATCATATATTTGTGGTCAATGGAAACAAATTCCCATAGAAAAAGAAAAGTTTTATTAATAATTGATAGAATCTATTTAGTAAACTATATGAGGTGGTATAGTCCAGCTGCCCTCAAAAAGGCTAAAATGTTTTCCTGGTTTACCTTAGTAAAAAGGTTATGCATACTGTCTGCAGTGTAGAACTGTTGGCGCAGGGCCAAAAAATCAACGCAACTTAGTAAAATGTGTTTGAGTGTCAGCGGGGACTGACACCCAATACATTCAGGGGGAGGTTCCCCCTTGAGCAGAAAAGCATGTGTAAGCCACGAGTGGCCAATACGGCAGCGGCTAAGGACCACTTGGTCCCGCCGACCTCCCGCATGAGTCTGTGGTGGCTTTCCCACAGATGGTTCAATTTCTTTAAGTTTATTAATGTTTTCATCCCACTCATGTTGGCATTTGGATTTTATGTGGGTGGCTATTAGTGGTTTCAGATCAGAGTGAGGGATCAGACACGGTTCAAGATCACAGTTCAGGGCCTTCTTCGCAGCCCGATCAGCTCGTTCGTTTCCTTGTATGCCGGCATGGCCAGGCACCCAGCACAGGTGGATGTCATACCCATCCGTTGTCAGTTGGTTCATTTTATAAATGACTGTTGCTAGAATAGGGTGATTCATTTTCAGTCCAGCAACAGCCAGGAGGCAAGAGAACGAATCATTGTATATAACATAGTTAGTGTGGTTGCATACCTCGATACACTCCATTACGTTGTAGTGTGACAAGGCCATAATGTGTGCATTGCGTTTGATTCGCGGCGGAGGAGGAGTGCCCCCCCATCCTCCTGCGTGCCGCAGCTACTGACCGTTGGGTTACGTAATGCCTCCCCCCCCCAACGCGAGAAGGAGTGCTCAGGCTTCTGCAGTGAAAATAGAGCTCTGATCGGGCAAACGTACACCAAATTTTTCCGGTCGGCAGACTGCCACAGCAGCTACCCGGCTTTGGTCTTTTGAACCATCAGTGTATATGGAGAGGTGGTCTGCAAACTGGCCTTGAATCTCTGCATGCAGTCCTTGGTACTCGAATGGATGTGTCCCAGACTTCCTCAGTTCCGTGAGTCGGAGGATAACCGATGGCTTTCTCAACGACCATGGGGGATGTTCTGGGATTTTGGCATCCTCCAACACATCCAAATCCACGCCCAAGGCCTCCAAATGAGGTTTCATTCGGAACCTCAGTGGCCGGATGTAATTCGGCCTGGCTTCATACCTGGATTCGTCATGTTGCTCGAATAGACAATTGTGTGCAGGATTCAATGCATTAGTTTTTATCTTGACCACATATTGCATGGCCAGTTTGATTCTCCTGTTGTTAAGTGATGGTTCATTGGCTTCGACATAAAGGCTCTGAACCAGTGAGGTGCAGAAGGCCCCAAGGGCCACACTGTATACACAACGTAGCAGAGCTTATAGCTAACGAGCCTCCCGGTGAAATACGCTCGCATATGCTCATGGTACGCTCGCAAAATGCCGGTGAACATTATATATGTAATTTGATCACCAGAAGTATGCCTTATATGTTACATACGTCAAGAAGCAGTGGAGAAACGAAAAACGGATGTTGTACATACATTAGAGAATGGTATCCATATGTTGTCAATATGTGGACTGTACATTTCTGCTGACTCTCCGTCTGACTGGCGTAGATCAACATAGTGCTACATAGTGAACAACATTTGTCTAACGTATGTCTAATGTACATCAACGTATGTCTGACGTATACATAGCGTATGCCCAACATAAAAGCCATACATTTTCGAACGTCAAAAGTTTTGTGCATGCACAAAACGTTTGCGACCACTTGATGAGTTACGACGTATAATGACAAACATTGACATGCATCGATGTAGGCCAACGTATACATAGTGAACGCGTAACGTTCGAGTAACGCATAGTGATGTACATCAACATATTGTTGCAAAATCACCTACGTCAGCGCACGCTTGCGCGATGCGTCGTAGTGTGACAGGGCTATTTATTACACGCTATGAGCAGAATAAATAATGTATCAATAAAAAAAAAAATTTAAATAAAAATTTATAGCGCTGTAACCATGGCCACCACTGGTGTACAACAACCATTTATAGCTCTTACCATGGCAACCCTGTGTAAAACAACCATTTATAGCACGCATATCGACATACACCGACGTATTGGTGCAAAATCACCTACGTCAGCATGCTTGGGCGAAGCGTCGTAGTGTGACAGGGCTATTACACGGTATGGCAGAATAAATACCGTATCAATAAAAATACACCACTGGTGTATGACAACCATTTAATTATAGTGCAGTAACCATGGTGACCCCTGGTCTGTGACAGCCATTTATAGCACGGTAACCATGGCTATTTGTGGGGTGTGACAACCATTTATTGTGCAGTGTGATGCTCCCTGTGTGATACCTCCTGTGTGATGCCCCCTGTGTGATGCCCCTGTTGCTGACCCCTGTGTGATGCTCCCTGTGTGATGCCCCTGCGTGATGACCCCTGTGTGATGACCCCTGCTGACCCCGTGTGACCTCTCCAGGTACGCGGGGCCCGGCTGATGACGGCCGCTCCAAGAGCTCGCTGGACGTGCGTGAGGCCGACTCGCCGCCCGTCAGCCGCCGCCGCAGGATGTGGAACTCGCTGAAGCGTTCGGCGCGGCGCTTCCGGTCGCGCAGCCGCGACAAACTGACAAAGAGGAACCTGGACGATTCCCGCCTGGCGCACTCGCAGCCCGACATCTCCAACTCGGACGGCTGCCCCAGTCCCGGCGCCACCAGTGAGGGCCGCTTCGAGGAGGTGTTCGCGCGCAGCCGCGCACGGTGGCGCCCCCACGCGGCGCCGCCCGACACTCAGCCCGACGACCAGGAGGAGCTGGAGAGCGGCATCGCCGTCTTCGAACATTCGGTGAGTCGTCAGTCTACCCCACCCACCACATACTCACCACTAACCACACACCAGCAACCAGCAAGCACTCACCATCCACCCCACACTCACCACTAACCACTCACCAGCAACCAGCAAGCACTCACCACCCACCACACTCACAACTAACCAGCAACCACTCACCACCCACCACCCACTCACCACTAACCACCCACCAGCAACCAGCAAGCACTCACCACCCACCACACACCACTAACCACCCACCAGCAAACACTCACCATCCACTCACCACTAACCACCCACCAGCAACCAGCAAGCACTCACCATACAAAACACACTCACCACTAACCACCCACCACCCACTCACCACTAACCAGCAACCAGCAAGCACTCACCACCCACCACATACTCACCACTAACCAGCAACCAGCAAGCACTCACCACCCACCACCCACTCACCACTAACCACCCACCAGCAACCACATACTCACCCCTAACCAGCAAGCACTCACCACCCACCACACACTCACCACTAACGACCCTCCAGCAACCAGCAAGCACTCACCACCCACCACCCACTCACCACTAACCACACACCAGCAACCAGCAAGCACTCACCACACACTCACCACTAACCACTCACCAGCAAGCACGCACCACCCACCAACCACTCACCAGCAACCAGCAAGCACTCACCACCCACCACACTCACCACTAACCAGCAAGCACTCACCACCCACTCACCACTAACCACCCACCAGAAACCAGCAAGCACTCACCACCCACCACACACCACTAACCACCCACCAGCAACCACCACACACTCACCACTAACCACCCACCAGCAACCAGCAAGCACTCACCACCCCCCACATACTCAACACTAACCAGCAAGCACTCACCACCCACCATACACTCACCACTAACCACCCACCAGCAACCACTCATCACCCACCACACACTCACCACTAACCACCCACCAGCAAGCAGCAACCACCCACCACACACCACTAACCACCCACCAGCAACCAGCAAGCACTCACCATCCACCACACACTCACCACTAACCACCCACCAGCAAGCAGCAACCACTCACCACCTACCCAGCAACAACCCACTCACCCATCAGCAACCAGCAACCACCCACCACACACTCATGACTAACCACCCACCAGCAACCACTCACCCATCAGCAACCACAACCATCCATCACACAATCACCACCCACCACCCTCTGTAATGTATGCAAGATGTTAACTCAGCGAAGTATGTAACACAAGTGATTCCTTTATTCGATACGCGTCACATTTCCAGGTTGGTCACATGACCAGTCATACTGATCCGATCTGCATGGCTACAACATAAATACATTACACCCTCCACCGTCGACCCTCTAACAACAGCTGTCTAAACCTAAGTCGTGTCCGCAGTCTGCGGTTAGCGTCTCTACGGCCGACCTCGATTATCACTGTCCGGACCATTCGAATCATCCCGGTTGTCCTAATTTCAAATAGAACCCCTCGGAGTGAACCTAAAAAGACACGGGTCGTGTACAAAATGATCTGACTCAAATACCTCATGTCTTGGCTGGCCACAGGAGCAAGTACATCACATTTATGCTGGTACCTGTAGTGTCAGCCTGTACTGCTATTTGTACCTACCAGTACAAGTCACACATGTTTCACATTTGTGCTGGTACCCGTAATGTCAGCCTGTACTGCTACATGTACCTACCAGTACAAGTCACACATGTTTCACATTTGTGCTGGTACCCGTAATGTCAGCCTGTACTTCTACATGTACCTACCAGTACAAGTCACACATGTTTCACATTTGTGCTGGTACCTGTAATGTCAGCCTGTACTGCTACATGTACCTACCAGTACAAGTCACACATGTTTCACATTTGTGCTGGTACCTGTAATGTCAGCCTGTACTGCTACATGTACGTACCAGTACAAGTCACACATGTTTCACATTTGTGCTGGTACCTGTAATGTCAGCCTGTACTGCTACATGTACCTACCAGTACAAGTCACACATGTTTCACATTTGTGCTGCTACCCGTAATATCAGCCTGTACTGCTACATGTACGTACCAGTACAAGTCACACATGTTTCACATTTATGCTGGTACCTGTAGTGTCAGCCTGTACTACTACATGTACCTACCAGTACAAGTCACACATGTTTCACATTTGTGCTGGTACCTGTAATGTCAGCCTGTACTGCTACATGTACCTACCAGGACAAGTCACACATGTTTCACATTTGTGCTGGTACCCGTAATGTCAGCCTGTACTGCTACATGTATGTACCAGTACAAGTCACACATGTTTCACATTTGTGCTGGTACCTGTAATGTCAGCCTGTACTGCTACATGTACCTACCAGTACAAGTCACACATGTTTCACATTTGTGCTGGTACCTGTAATGTCAGCCTGTACTGCTACATGTACCTACCAGTACAAGTCACACATGTTTCACATTTGTGCTGGTACCCGTAATGTCAGCCTGTACTGCTACATGTACCTACCAGTACAAGTCACACATGTTTCACATGTGTGCTGGCACACATACACATACATATACACATACACATACACACACACACCCGTATTGTGAGTTGTGGCAGTTGGAGGGCGCGGACACACACACATGTACACATAAACATACACATACATACACACCCGTATTGTGAGTGGTGGCAGTTGGAGTGCGCGGACACGTTAATGTTTGGTGACATGTTCCCTCTATGCACCACTAAGGGTTCAAGTGGAGGAGAAGGACATTTTTAATATATATGTTTATTGTAACTGTATGCAACTACCTGTTACCACAGGGCCGATGGGCAAGCACACCAGCCATACTGCATACATTATGTATACCACCTGCAGCTGGGGTTGAGTGCCAGCTGCCCATATTGGTGCATCGCCCCCCCCCCCACCCCATGCTGTAGAGGGTGCCTGATTGGCTGTCTGTAGGAGGCCCAGTCACCTGCACCCTTTGCCCACCTGACCACACAAGCCTCATTCTGATATTGATTATCCTATACACACTGCTCCAGACACTCTGAGCAGGGGGACTTCTGGCTGAACTCTTGAAGTGAATACCACTCTACTCCTGACACACTCTTCTCTTGGGCAGGAACCCAGACACTCTGTCTGATGCTCCACCTTTCATATACAAACTGAGCTGTGTGCAACAATCATGGGACTCCGGTTCAATGGGCTGTAGGCACTGATTCATATACTTACTAAAGAGAGTAATGAGGCTCTGTATGGACAGAAGTTAAGGGATCACGGTGATAGGTCGTTAGGAGGTGAACAGGAGTTGATGCCAATAAAGCACAACTTTTTCACTGTCAATCTTGCATGCCTTGTCTTCCCTTTCTGCCTTATGAGAAATACAGTAGATATATTACAGATGAGTTTGTTGGAGAGGGGTATCAGGTGTGAACTGACAGACAGTTTTAGAATGCACCTGGGAAGAGTAAGTGGTATATCTGGGGCTCTGATGGCGGGGCTTCCAGTGATATTACAATTGGTTTGACTCGACCAGGGTTCGAACCCACGCTCCCATGGTCTACCAACACGGGAGACAGACGCTCTAACTCATTCGGCCATCCCGTCTGGTCCCTGGTGGCAGTTGGAGGGCGCGGACACACACACATACACACCAGTACTGTGAGTGGTGGCAGTTGGATGGCGCGGACACACACACATGCACACATACACGCACACATGCACACACACCCATACTGTAAGTGGTGGCAGTTGGAGGGCGCGGACACGGACACACACACACATACACGCACACATACACACACACCCATACTGTGAGTGGTGGCAGTTGGAGGGCGCAGACACACACCCACACATACATGCACACATACACACACACCCGTACTGTGAGTTGTGGCAGTTGGAGGGCGCGGACACACACACACACATGTACACATACACACACACACCCATACTGTGACTGGTGGCAGTTGGAGGGCGCGGACACACACACATGTACACATACATATACAACTGTACTGTGAGTGGTGGCAGTTGGATGGCGCGGACACACACACACATGTACACATACACACACCCATACTGTGAGTGGTGGCAGTTGGAGGGCGCGGACAAACACACACATGTACACATACACACACACACCCATACTGTGACTGGTGGCAGTTGGAGGGCACGGACACACACACATGTACACATACATATACAACTGTACTGTGAGTGGTGGCAGTTGAATGGCGCGGACAACCACACACATACATGCACACATACACACACAACCGTACTGTGAGTTGTGGGAGTTGGATGGCGTGGACACACACACACGTACACATACACAGACATACACACACATACTGTGAATGGTGGCAGTTGGAGGGTGCGGACACACACACATACACGCACACATACACATATCTGTACTGTGAGTGGTGGCAGTTGGAGGGCACGGACACACACACATACACGCACACATACACCTACACATACCCGTACTGTGAGTGGTGGCAGTTGGAGGGCACGGACACACACACACATATACACGCACATATACACATACACATACTCGTACTGTGAGTGGTGGCAGTTTGAGGGCACGGACACACACACACATATACACGCACATATACACATACACATACTCGTACTGTGAGTGGTGGCAGTTTGAGGGCACGGACACACACACATACATGCACACATACACACACACCTGTAGTGTGAGTGGTGGCAGTTGGAGGGCACGGACACACACACATACATGCACACATACACATACACATACCCGTACTGTGAGTGGTGGCAGTTGGAGGGCACGGACACACACATACACGCACACATACACATACACATACCCATACTGTGATTGGTGGCAGTTGGAGGGCATGGACACACACACATACACATACCCGTACTGTGAGTGCTGGCAGTTGGAGGGTGCGGACACACACACATACTCGCACACATACACATATCCGTACTGTGAGTGGTGGCAGTTGGAGGGCACATACACGCACACATACACATACACATACCCGTAGTGTGAGTGGTGGCAGTTGGAGGGCACGGACACACACACATACATGAACACATACACATACACATACCCATACTGTGAGTGGTGGCAGTTGGAGGGCGCGAACACACACACACATACATGCATACACACATACACATACACACATACACATACACCTACCTGTTCTGTGAGTCGTGGCAGTTGGAGGGCACGGACGGCCGGTGGCGCCCTCTGGGATTCTACACCTCAACACGCTGAGTGGTGAGTGGCGCCACTTTCCTGTAGTGGTTTCCAGTAGAACTACGAGGAGGAAGGCAACCTTGTTTCCGGCGACTATCAGAGGCCGGTGTTGCAGTTTCAGCGCCCGGTCAGTTTCCAACCCCCGTATAGACTCAAACTCAAAACATTGTCAATGGGCGTAAGCAATCTTCATACAGAAAATACAGCAAAAGTGAAATATCTCTAAAACTACACCACCTATTAACAAATCGCTTGGTACACATATAGAAAACATCTTTACCAAAAAGACTGTATTAAATTTATAAGGTTAGGGTTCTTGATTTGTATTAATTTGGAATAAAACTAAGGTTTTGCACTGCGCGTACCTTCAAACTCAAGGCATTGTCAATGGTCACTAGCAATCTTCAATCAGAAAATACAGGAAAAGTGATATATCTCTAAAACCACACCACCTAGAAACAAATCGCTTTGTACACATGTAGAAAACATCTTTACCAAAAACATTATATTAAATTTATAAGGTTAGTGACGATGATGTTAGATTTTGACGCATGCGCATGAAACTGACAGGCAGCTGAAACTGACCGGGCACTGAAACTGCGATACCGGTATCTGCGTCAACATAGGTCAGTCAGGGCGTAATCGATTAATCAACGCGGGTCACCCGAGCCACTTTTTGGCGCATGCGCACATCCTACAGACTCGGGTTGAATAAACGAATACGCTCGGGGTGGACAAAATGTTGGCTTAATCTGAAACTTAATATATTTGTTCAATAACCAATGGAAGTACACCAAATAGAATGTCAAGTATTTTATGATTGTAGAAGCTGAAAATCTGGGTTATTAAAAAAAAAGCATTAAAACAACACGTAGGAGGTGTACCGGTAGCTGTTATCCTACAGGTACCAGCACAGATGTGACGTCATTCTCCTAGCAAACCCCAGCCGAGAGGTGGGTTACTGGGGTCGGATCGTTTTGCACACAGCACGTGTATTTCTCGACTCCACTCGCAGTGTTCGATTTGGAATTCTGACGACTCGGGTGACCCGAGTCGCCCGGGTCGTGTTAATCGATTACGGCCTCAGTGTCACCTGGCACTAAAAGCTCCAAACAACGCACGGCACACAATAGCTGGGTATGACGTCACTAGGGGGTGTGCATGTCGTCAGAATCACCCAGTGTACCTTGCGCGTCGCCGTTTTAGAACCCTACATTTTCACACGCGTGGTTGTTGAATGGTTGGTTGGTTGTTGAAGTTTTATGTCCCAGCAACATCTAAGGTCATATCAGGACGCGTACCAACTTGTGACAGTGCGCGCTGATGGATACTTTATAGTGCTGCCCCACTAGGACACCAGGCCATCAGCACCATGACCTGATATCCCACTCAGTCACATTATCCTGACATCGCGGGGCACCAGCCCATGCTAGGAAGCCGTGGTAGACGCGACGAATCAGGCCTCAGCTAAGGTGTTTTCAGAATATTGCTGAACCGATCTCATGCAAATCGATGGCGGCCATTTTGATGAAGTACGTCTCTCGTCAGATCCCCCGACTGGGCCGCCGACGTATATCTGGGGTGGTGGGGGAAGGGGTCCCGGCATGCACCGCGGTCACCCCCCGCCGGGCACAGACCAGGGGGCAGGTCTACCAGCCTGCACCCTCAGGTCTACCAGCCTGCACTCACAGCTATACCAGCCTGCACCCACAGGTTGGATGCTGGCTTACTTGTTTGTTGGCTGTACAGGGGTCCGTTCCCTCCCGTCCTTTCTCCCCTCGCCCATGACTTCCCTTCTCTTCTATGTCCTCCCCGCCCCGCCCCGCCCCGCCCCGCCCCGCCCCGCCCCGCCCCGCCCCGCCCCGCCCCGCCCCGCCCCGCCCCGCCCCGCCCCGCGACTACCAGCGAGCAGTGTGGAGTATAGGATCGTGTGGATCTACTTATAGCCGACCCCCCCCCCCCCCACACACACACACACATGTACACACGGCCCGCCGTCCTCCCGCCGTTTGCCCGGCTGCTCGCGGAGTAGTCGTAGTCTCCTCAGTGTAGTTTTTTTGCGGTTCTGGTTTATGTGTGTTGTTGACAGTTTGTGTTGTTTGTGTAATTGTGTTGCTGGTTGGTTTGTGCTGCTAGAGTTTGTATGATTGTGTTGCTGGTTGGTTTGTGCTGCTGACAGTTTGTGTTGTGTGCGTTTCTGTTGCTCGGTGGTTTGTGCTGTTGACAGTTTGTGTTGTTTGTGTGATTGTGTTGCTGGTTGGTTTGTGCTGCTGACAGTTTGTGTGATTGCGTTGCTGGTTGGTTTAGTGCATTAGTGTATTACACTGGGAGTCTCTCTCTTGACTGATGAGTCTCCTTACTGCAGGGTTTAGGTGCATTAGTGTATTGCACTGGGAGGTTAGTGTCTCTCTCTTGACTGACGTGTCACCTTACTGCAGGGTTTATGTGCATTAGCGTATTACACTGGGAGGTTAGTGTCTCTCTCAGAACCGATGTGTCACCTTACTGTAGGGCTAATGTGCATTAGCGTATTACACTGGGAGGTTAGTGTCTCTCTCTTGACTGACGTCTCACCTTACTGCAGGGTTTAGGTGCATTAGCGTATTACACTGGGAGGTTAGTGTCTCTCTTGACTGACGTGTCACCTTATGGAGCAGTGACACTACGACGTGTTGGCCCGGCGTTGGACAACGCGTGCCAACGTGTTGTGTTTTTGGTCGGAACCCGTCGGAACGCGCCGGCAACACGTTAGCAACGCGTTGCTGGCGCGTCAGTACACGTCGGTACACTATGATTGACAGGTCGCTTCGATACAACGCGTCGGCGCGCGTCGCCCAGCGCCGAAAGTTTTGTGCTTGCACAAATCTTTCGGCGCTGGCCGACGTGTTGCGTTGCACGTTACGGGCTCGTTAGCAGACCGTTGAAACGCGGTACCAGCGCGTTGGCGGCCCGCTCGTAGCACGTTGAAAAAAGTCCTGGAAATTTCCCACAAATGCCACCGGTGCGTCAACGCGTCGGTAACGTGTTGCTGGTGCATGTGGACCTGCTGCTGGCGCGTTTCGACGTGTTGCTGGCGCATGTCGACGTGTTGCTGGCGCGTGTCGACGTGTTGCTGGCGCGTCCGCTGCGGTGCGCCGGCATTCTGTGAATGTGTCGTCAGCGTGCTGGGTTTGAGTATATAATGATATAGATTTACTTCTATGGCCTTACCAAAGCACCCGATTCTGACACCCGTTCGTCAAACGCCTTTCCCACGCACACAACGCGCTGATAACGCGCCGACAACACGTCCGCAACACGTTGACAACACGCTGGCAACCCCCGTGGGAACCGTGCGAAATTGGGTCAAGCGGCATTGTTGTTTTTTTCCACCGGCGGAACACGTTGGCGGCGCGCCAACAACGCGCCAGCAACACGCTCCCAACACGTCGAGTTTTCTCAAAACACGCCGAAAAGTTTGACTTTTCTCGACGCGTTGAATATATTTAAGTGCGTTGGCGGCACGCTGGAATACACGTCGTAGTGTGACTGCTCCATTACTGTGGGGTTTAGGTGCGTTAGCGTATTACACTGGGAGGTTAGTGTCTCTCTTGACTGATGAGTCACCTTACTGCAGGGTTTAGGTGCATTAGCGTATTACACTGGGAGGTTAGTGTCTCTCTCTTGACTGACGTGTCACCTTACTGCAGGGTTTAGGTGCATTAGCGTATTACACAGGGAGGTTAGTGTCTCTCTTGACTGACGTGTCACCTTACTGCAGGTTAGGTGCATTAGCGTATTACACAGGGAGGTTAGTGTCCTCTGACGACGGTCACCTACTGAGGTTAAGTGCATTAGCGTATTACACTGGGAGGTTAGTGTCTCTCTTGACTGATGAGTCACCTTACTGCAGGGTTTAGGTGCATTAGCGTATTACACTGGGAGGTTAGTGTCTCTCTCTTGACTGATGAGTCACCTTACTGCAGGGTTTAGGTGCATTAGCATATTACACTGGGAGGTTAGTGTCTCTCTCTTGACTGATGAGTCACCTTACTGCAGGGTTTAGGTGCATTAGCATATTACACTGGGAGGTTAGTGTCTCTCTCTTGACTGACGTGTCACCTTACTGCAGGGTTTAGGTGCATTAGCGTATTACACTGGGAGGTTAGTGTCTCTCTCTTGACTGATGAGTCACCTTACTGCAGGGTTTAGGTGCATTAGCGTATTACACTGGGAGGTTAGTGTCTCTCTCTTGACTGACGTGTCACCTTACTGCAGGGCTTAGGTGCATTAGTGTATTACACTGGGAGGTTAGTGTCTCTCTTGACTGACGTGTCACCTTACTGCAGGGTTTAGGTGCATTAGCGTATTACACAGGGAGGTTAGTGTCTCTCTTGACTGACGTGTCACCTTACTGTAGGGTTAATGTGCATTAGCGTATTACACTGGGAGGTTAGTGTCTCTCTTGACTGACGTGTCACCTTACTGCAGGGTTTAGGTGCATTAGCGTATTACACAGGGATGTTAGTGTCTCTCTCAGGACCGACGTGTCACCTTACTTTGGGGTTAAGGTGCATTAGCGTATTACACTGGGAGGTTAGTGTCTCTCTCTTGACTGATGTGTCACCTTACTGTAGGGTTAAGGTGCGTTAGCGTATTACACTGGGAGGTTAGTGTCTCTCTTGACTGACGTGTCACCTTACTGTGGGGTTTAGGTGCGTTAGCGTATTACACTGGGATGTTAGTGTCTCTCTTGACTGACGTGTCACCTTACTGTGGGGTTTAGGTGCGTTGGCGTATTACACTGGGAGGTTAGTGTCTCTCTTGACTGATGTGTCACCTTACTGTAGGGTTAAGGTGCGTTAGCGTATTACACTGGGAGGTTAGTGTCTCTCTTGACTGATGTGTCACCTTACTGTAGGGTTTAGGTGCATTAGCGGATTACACTGGGAGGTTAGTGTCTCTCTTGACTAATGTGTCACCTTACTGTAGGGTTAAGGTGCATTAGCGTATTACACTGGGAGGTTAGTGTCTCTCTCAGGACCGACGTGTCACCTTACTGTAGGGTTTAGGTGCGTTAGCATATTACACTGGGAGGTTAGTGTCTCTCTCTTGACTGACGTGTCACCTTACTGTGGGGTTTAGATGCATTAGCGTATTACACTGGGAGGTTAGTGTCTCTCTTGACTGACGTGTCACCTTACTGTGGGGTTTAGGTGCATTAGCGTATTACACTGGGAGGTTAGTGTCTCTCTTGACTGACGTGTCACCTTACTGTGGGGTTTAGGTGCATTAGCGTATTACACTGGGAGGTTAGTGTCTCTCTTGACTGATGAGTCACCTTACTGCAGGGTTTAGGTGCATTAGCGTATTACAATGGGAGGTTAGTGTCTCTCTCTTGACTGATGTGTCACCTTACTGTAGGGTTTAGGTGTGTTAGCATATTACACTGGGAGGTTAGTGTCTCTCTCTTGACTGACGTGTCACCTTACTGTGGGGTTTAGGTGCGTTAGCGTATTACACTGGGAGGTTAGTGTCTCTCTTGACTGACGTGTCACCTTACTGTAGGGCTAATGTGCATTAGCGTATTACACTGGGAGGTAAGTGTCTCTCTTGACTGACGTGTCACCTTACTGTAGGGTTTAGGTGCGTTAGCATATTACACTGGGAGGTTAGTGTCTCTCTCTTGACTGACGTGTCACCTTACTGTGGGGTTTAGGTGCGTTAGCGTATTACACTGGGAGGTTAGTGTCTCTCTTGACTGACGTGTCACCTTACTGCAGGGTTTAGGTGCATTAGCGTATTACACTGGGAGGTTAGTGTCTCTCTTGACTGACGTGTCACCTTACTGTGGGGTTTAGGTGCATTAGCGTATTACACTGGGAGGTTCATATTCTTACCACGGGACCGACGTCACCCAGCCTGCCTCCCCCCACCCCGGCCTCCACATACTCTGTCCAGTGTGTCCGGGCCCTGGTGGCCCGAGACAGCGCATCGTGGTGTAAAGTCGCCGGCTGGTGGTGTGGGTGGTGTGGACAAGCCAAGAGAAATCAATACAGGTAAGAAGGCAAGTAGGTAAAGAGTGAAAGTAGGAGAGTGAGACTACTTGATTTATTATCTTATATAGGTTTCTAGAATCCAAGATGGCAGTGGTCACATGGGTTGATCCACAAATCAGAGTTCAATCTGTTGTATCCAAGGCCTTGTTATGCTGGCTACAGTGCCTTGTGGTGGCCAATGATCCATAAATAACACCATGGGGGAGGGGGTATGTGAGGTGACTCCTCCAAAGACTATTCTAAGAAGTGACACTCCTCCAAAGACTATTTTACTATACAATTTCTATACCTAATGAGTAATAGTTTACATATCCCTCATCTGCCTTTGGATTTTATATATCACCATTTACCATTATATAGACAAGTTGCAATGTATTATAGTAGTTTCACATATATCCTCATGCCATTAGATCGGACAATTTTACAGTGGGGTGGGTGAAGCGCCTGCTACTGCTAGTGTGGTGCGGTGCCTACTCAGCTACAATGTCCGCACCTAGACGTGCCTTTGCCCTGCAAGACGGGAATGCTGTTCATTTCTCGGACCAGAGTTGGTTGAGTCGCGCCTGTGTCATACATGCAGCCACTGATAGGACACACTGTATTGAGCTTCTACCTTATGTGTATGCCATGTGCTTGTCTTCTATGCCCTATGCCTTGTGTCCTATTCCCTGGTTGTGCTTATGTACTATGCCCTACGCCCTATTCCATGTGCCCTGTAGTCTGTGTCTATACCATGTGTCCTATTCCTTATGTCTCTATGCCCTATATCCGAGCCCTATCGGCTCTCTATGGAGTGTCATATGCTAAGGGCACCTTACTCCCGCAGTAACGTGACACGTCGGTCCGTGGAAGGAATGTGAACCTCCCAGGATTCAAGCAGCAGAGAATGGTGTTCTTCATGGTTCAATCCTGAAGAACGCTGACCCGCCACTGCCTCGTTACGAACTAAATGGAACAATACACAGAAATAAAAGGAGACGCATTGTCAATCAAAGTGAGATGTACACACTGGGTACCAGCGGTGTTCTCTGTTGTACACACCAGGTACAGGCAGTGTTACTTGTTGTACAAACCAGGTACAGCCAGTGTTACCTGTTGTATACACCAGGTACATGCAGTGTTACCTGTGGTACACACCAGGTACAGACAGTGTTACCTGTTGTATGCACCAGGTACAGGTGGTGTTCCCTGTTGTACACACCAGGTACATGCAGTATTACCTGTTGTACACACCAGGTACAGACAGTGTTACCTGTTGTATACACCAGGTACAGGTGGTGTTCCCTGTTGTACACATCAGGTACAGACAGTGTTACCTGTTGTATGCACCAGGTACAGCCAGTGTTACCTGTTGTACACACCAGGTACATGCGGTGTTACCTGTTGTACACACCAGGTACAGACAGTGTTACCTGTTGTATGCACCAGGTACAGGTGGTGTTCCCTGTTGTACACATCAGGTACAGACAGTGTTACCTGTTGTATGCACCAGGTACAGGTGGTGTTCCCTGTTGTACACACCAGGTACATGCAGTATTACCTGTTGTACACACCAGGTACAGACAGTGTTACCTGTTGTATGCACCAGGTACAGGTGGTGTTCCCTGTTGTACACACCAGGTACATACAGTTTACCTGTTTATGCACCAGGTACAGGCAGTGTTACCTGTTGTACACACCAGGTACAGCCAGTGTTACCTGTTGTACACACCAGGTACATGCGGTGTTACCTGTTGTACACACCAGGTACAGACAGTGTTACCTGTTGTATGCACCAGGTACAGGTGGTGTTCCCTGTTGTACACACCAGGTACAGGCAGTGTTACCTGTTGTACACACCAGGTACAGCCAGTGTTACCTGTTGTACACACCAGGTACATGCGGTGTTACCTGTTGTACACACCAGGTACAGACAGTGTTACCTGTTGTATGCACCAGGTACAGGTGGTGTTCCCTGTTGTACACACCAGGTACAGGCAGTGTTACCTGTTGTACAAACCAGGTACAGCCAGTGTTACCTGTTGTACACACCAGGTACATGCGGTGTTACCTGTTGTACACATCAGGTACAGACAGTGTTACCTGTTGTATGCACCAGGTACAGGTGGTGTTCCCTGTTGTACACACCAGGTACATGCAGTATTACCTGTTGTACACACCAGGTACAGGCAGTGTTACCTGTTGTACAAACCAGGTACAGCCAGTATTACCTGTTGTACACACCAGGTACATGCGGTGTTACCTGTTGTACACACCAGGTACAGACAGTGTTACCTGTTGTATGCACCAGGTACAGGTGGTGTTCCCTGTTGTACACACCAGGTACAGGCAGTGTTACCTGTTGTACAAAGCAGGTACAGGCAGTGTTACCTGTTGTACACAACAGGTACATGCAGTGTTACCTGTTGTACACACCAGGTACAGGCAGTGTTACCAGTTGTACAGACCAGGTACAGGCAGTGTTACCTATTGTACACACCAGGTACAGGCAGTGTTACCTGTTGTACACACCAGGTACAGGCAGTGTTACCTGTTGCACACACCAGGTACATGCGGTGTTCCCTGTTGTATACACCAGGTACAGGCAGTGTTTGCTGTTGTACACACCAGGTACAGGCGGTGTTCCCTGTTGTACACAACAGGTACAGGTAGTGTTTGTTGCCTGTTGTACACACCAGGTTCAGTCAGTGTTACCTGTTGTACACACCAGGTACAGGCAGTGTTACATGTTGTACACACCAGGTACAGGTAGTTTTACCCGTTGTACACAGCAGGTACAGCCAGTGTTACCTGTTGTACACACCAGGTACATGCGGTGTTACCTGTTGTGCACACCAGGTACAGTTGGTGTTACCTGTTGTACACACCAGGTATAGGTGGTGTTCCCTGTTGTACACACCAGGTACAAGTGGTGTTCCCTGTTGTATGCAACAGGTACAGGCAGTGTTACCTGTTGTACACACCAGGTACATGCAGTGTTACCTGTTGTACACACCAGGTACAGGCAGTGTTACCTGTTGTACACACCAGGTACATGGGGTGTTACCTGTTGTACACGCCAGGTACAGGTGGTGTTCCCTGTTGTACACACCAGGTACAGGCAGTGTTACCTGTTGTACACACCAGGTACAGGTGGTGTTACCTGTTGTACACACCAGGTACAGCCAGTGTTACCTGTTGTACACACCAGGGACAGCCAGTATTCTCTATTGTACACACCAGATACATGGGGTGTTCCCTGTTGTACACACCAGGGACAGTTGGTGTTACCTGTTGTAAACACCAGGTACATGCGGTGTTACCTGTTGTGCACACCAGGTACAGTTGGTGTTACCTGTTGTACACACCAGGTACAGGTAGTGTTCCCTGTTGTACACACCAGGTACAGGCAGTGTTACCTGCTGTACACAGCAGGTACAGGTAGTGTTACCTGTTGTACACATCAGGTACAGCCAGTGTTACTTGTTGTACACACCAGGTACAGGTGGTGTTCCCTGTTGTACACACCATGTACAGGCAATGTTACCTGTTGGACACACCAGGTACAGGTAGTGTTACCTGTTGTACACATCAGGTACAGCCAGTGTTACCTTTTGTACACACCAGGTACAGTCGGTGTTACCTGTTGTACACACCAGGTACAGGCAGTGTTACCTGAAGCACACACCAGGTTCAGTTGGTGTCACCTATTGTGCACACCAGGTACAGGCGGTGTTCCCTGTTGTACACACCAAGTACAGGCAGTGTTACCTGTTGTACACAACAGGTACAGGTAGTGTTACCTGTTGTACACATCAGGTACAGCCAGTGTTACCTGTTGTACACACCAGGTACAGGCAGTGTTACCTGTTGTACACAGCAGGTACAGGTAGTGTTACCTGTTGTACACATCAGGTACAACCAGTGTTACCTTTTGTACACACCAGGTACAGTCGGTGTTACCTGTTGTACACACCAGGTACAGGCAGTGTTACCTGTTGTACACACCAGGTACAGTTTGTGTCACCTATTGTGCACACCAGGTACAGGCGGTGTTCCCTGTTGTACACACCAGGTACAGGCAGTGTTACCTGTTGTACACAGCAGGTACAGGTAGTGTTACCTGTTGTACACATCAGGTACAGCCAGTGTTACCTGTTGTACACACCAGGTACAGTCGGTGTTACCTGTTGTACACACCAGGTTCAGGTGCTGTTACCACTGGGGTGGGGTGGGGTGTGTAAAGTATGACTCGACCCATTGAGTTGCGTAGTAGAACTGATTTTATTAGCCGGCCAGACTGCCCTGCTGACCTCTCTTGACCTCTCTTGACCACTCGTGACCTGAGACCCCCTGCCTCTATACACACGACACCTGTATACACAACATCTTCCTTTCTATTACAAAGTATTCTTTTCATATTAATCAAAGGGTGTTTTAGATTGTCCATGGCAACATTGCTCATGACTACCCTCTCTCTCAAGTCTCTGAATCATTCTTCTATTAATTAATGTCACTTAACTCTATACATATATCTTTTTACTTTCGGCTTGTCCTTTACTCATACATGCCTCCCTTCCTAACATTGTGACAACCTTAAATCTTATTACGAACGATACCTATCAACCTCACCTTTTGTATATCTGCAGGTCTGCTGGTACAACTTCATTTGGATTTCACAATCTCATTACAGGGCGTATTATTCTACCATATCTTGTTTTGTACTCATGATTTTTTTGTTTTCTTTCGTCATTTATTTTTTCTTGATCGTGATGTTTCTGTTTTTGTGTTATGCTTGGGCATTTGTATATGAATCTCCTGTTCGTTTGGATAATGTGGTCTGCCTTGTTCATGATCTCGTAATCTCTGGGCCTTGGTGTTTCTGTCTTTGTAATCTGTCCGGATGCCTATTCACCTTTGAAATCGAGGTATCGTACATTATCCCCCACGTTTAGTTTAGGATGTTCTGTTCCCGCCTTTTTGTCAAAATACGATTTTTGCTTTGCTTTGTCTACTACAATCCTCTGTTTTTTAGATGACTGGAGTTTGGGTTTCAAGTTTGCTGCAACAGTGGGTATTTTGGATCTTAATGTTCTCGACATTAGCATTTGTGCTGGTGAAGCATTCATGGAATGAATCTTGGCGTTTCTCATGTTTAGTAACGTTATGTGTAGATCCCTATTGTCCATTACAGCTTTTTTCATCATTTGCTTCACCGTTTGTATGGCCCGCTCTACTTGGCCATTACTTTGTGCATGCATGGGAGTCGAGTACACTCATTCAAATCCGTAATCGGTACTGAACTTACGATAATCCTCACTCTGAAATTAGGGCCCATTATCCGAAACAACTACTTTGGGTATCCCATGCCTCGCAAAAGTTTCCTTCATGACTTTGATTGTTGATAGACTAGATGTTGATTTTAATTCAATAACTTCAGGGTATTTACTATAGTAATCAATTAACATAATATAATTCTTGTTATCTACATGAAATAAATCTGCACCCACTTTTTCAAAAGGCATGTATGGTACTGAGTGACTTAGTAATGGCTCTGTGTGTGGTTTGTTTCAGAAGCACTGACATATTTGACATCTAGATATTTTCTCCTCGATCTGGCTGCTCAACCCCCGGCCAAAATACGTTATCCCTGGCTAATTGTTTTGACCTTACAATTCCCATGTGAGACTCATGAATTATTTCAATAACATTTGGTAATGATTTAGGTATCAATCAATCAATAGTTCCATCCTCTAGTCGAGGGTTGGATGCAATGGTTCTCCACTTGTCCCGATGTTGTGCTGTTCTGATAGACTGTGAATAATTCAAGCCTGTCCACTGTGAAATATTTGTAAACCATGATGTTCTTGGTCTCCCTCTCCCTCTGCTGCCATTCACCTTCCCTTCCAACAATGTACGGTATATTGAACTCTGACGAATGATGTGGCCAAAATAAATAAGTTTCTTTGTCTGTATAGTGGCAAACAAGCTTTTCTTATTTTTAATTTTTCTGAGAACTTCTTTGTTGGTGATCTTCTTTGTCCATGATATTTTCATCATCCTTCGATAAGTCCATATCTCAAGGTATAATTATCCTGTTATCTTTCATCAACATTTCACCCTGTGTGGTTATTTCATGTCTGCACATGAAAAATGGTTTCACTTGATCTACTACTTGATGTGAATGTTCTGGCCAACATGATTTGGTGAGTCTGATGATTTCTTGTAGTGTTTCGTCTTTCTTTGTTTCTACTGCAATAGTGTCTGTGTATTCAGGCGCTATGTCTATTTCCGCTATTGATAACTCTTTGTCAAACAGGTTATTGGTGAAGTGTTGCTCGTATGGGCCCTGGACAACGTATCTGCAAAATATAGATTAGTACCTTTAACATATACCACTTTGATATCATAATTCTGAAGCCTCATTCTCATCCGTTGCATCCTAGCAGACAAATCATGTAACGGTTTCGCCATAATTGATATTAATGGTTTATGATCCGTTTGTATCGTGATCTCTTTTCCATATATACTCATAAAAACGCTTACACCCAAAGCACATAGCCAGCAACTCCTTTTCTATTACAGCATAATTGCTCTGAGTCTTATCCAGTGCCTTCGATGCCATTGCTACTGGTAAGTTATTTTGGAACAATGTGGCGCCCAGGCCTGATTGTGATGCATCAACCTGCAATGTTATTGGTTCTTTATAGCATTGTAATATTTGAGAACAGGAGCTTGTACTAATAACAACTTTAACTTTTCGAATGCTTGTACCTGCGGTTCTTGCCAGTGCCACGCTAATTCTTTCTGTAGTACTACTCGAAGGGGCTTAGTGATCTCTGACAACCTGGGGATGAATTTGCTCACGTATCCGACCATTCCCAAAAATCGCTGCAGTGCCGTTTTATCTGATGGAGCTTTCATATCTACAATAGCCTGTACGCTATCTTGATTTGGTTTTAACCCATCGGCAGTTAATAGACGACCAACATAATTAACCTCAGACCTACATATTTTAGACTTGCTTGGGTTCAACTTTAAATTAATTTCCTGCGCTCTGTTCAACACAGCTTCGAGCCTCATGTTGTGTTCATTTATGGTACTTCCATAAATCAAAATATCATCAGAAACTATCTGCACCCCTTCTAAATCACTTAACAACTCATTCATTTGCTGTATGAACAAATCGCCGGCAGTCTTTATACTGAACGGTAACCTTGTAAAACGGAACCTGCCCCATGGGGTATTGAACGTGCACAGAATAGAGCTAGCTTCGTCTAGTTGAATTTGCCAGTATCCCGAGTTTGCATCCAACACTGAGAAATACTTTGCATTATGTATGCTAGCGATGACTTCCTCCACACTACGAATTGGGTAGGGCCCTCTCAAAATAGCCTTATTTAACTTTGTTGGATCAAGACAAATTCTAACCTTACCAGGTTTTCGCACGATTGTAATAGAGTTAACCCATGGAGTAGGCTCTGTCTGACTCACAATTACTCCCATCTTTAACATCCTATTAAGCTTTTACATCATCTACTATAGCATGCGGTATACGCCTTGGCAGATCTACTACACTCATACTCACTCAAACTCATCCGCTTCTGATTTTGTAAGGCTTATAAGCCTGTATCAGGTCGATGCATGTCAAAATTTGATTTACTAGGATTAAACGCATCGAGTACCGGATGTATGCAATATTGCAGCCCCCTCCAATGCTTATCCAGTCTGCCTTTGAAGGCGTTGATGGAAGGCGCCACTATGACATGTTCAGGCAGTGCGTTCCAGGCATTTACTATCCTGTTACTGAAGAATAGCTGTCTGACTGGTTTTATTGCTCTTTCCTTCTTCAGCTTGTATTGATGACCTCTAGTTCTACAGTTGTCCAGCTTCAGGTATCTAGCATCAACCGCATATCTTCCAGTGACGTGTTTGAATGCTTCTATTATGTCTCCCCTGGCCCTTCGGTAGTATAAGCTGGGTAGGTTGAGAATCCTGAGACGTTCTTTGTATGGTAGTTCTCTTATGGTTGGTGATAACTTTGTAGCACGTCTCTGTACACTCTCGATCATTGACATGTCCTTCTTGAACTTCGGTGTCCAAGCCGTGTTGCCATACTCAAGGTGCGGCCGGATCAGTGACGTGTACAGTGTCTTCACTGTGTCATTGTCTAGATACGTGTACGAGCGGCGTATCATGCCTAGAAGCTTGTTCGCTTTGTTCACCTTTTGTTCACTGTGATATGAGAAGGTGAGTCCGATGTCCATGTATATGCCAAGATCTTTCGCTAGTTCTGTAACTTGGAGCTGGACTTTCTTCTCCATCTTGGTGCATGTAGTAACTGAGATTTTCATTTCTGTTACCCAGGTGCATGACCTTGCACTTCTGTGCATTGAAACATAGTTGCCACAGGTTGGTCCAGTCTTCAAGTGCAGTTAGGTCTTTTTGTAGCGCCTGTTGATCTTCACGGCTGTTAACCTCCATATACAGCTTTGTATCATCCGCAAACATCTGGATGAATGAATGGATGACCTCGGGCATGTCATTAATGAAACATATGAACAGTAGGGGTCCTAGAACACTTCCTTGCGGAATACCACTCAACACTAATGCTGCCAGGGATTTCACACCATTGATGGCTTACATTCTTGTCAATATGTATCTTTGCATTTACTTTGATTACACCCAACCTTCAAATACATCTTTAAAGTTGTTTACCGTTTTGTTAGCAGAAGCTGCGGCATCAGTGTCCACTGTTGGTTTGCCCGGTTCATCTATGCACGCTACCAGCCCTAGTAATACACATGCTTGTCGTCCTGATATAGGGCTGCCGGTTGCGGTGATTTGAAACTTGAGATCCCATCCGCGCACCCTAATTGTAGCTTCGCCATCCGGTTTCACCCTCTGTCCCGTGAACGTAAGGAGTGTGCATCTCCATCTTGACACTTTTGAACTTGTTAAACATTTGATGTGGGATGAGGTTTGCCTCAGCCCTAGTATCCATCTTGAATCGAACTGCCTGCAACCCTATGGTTACGTCGGTAAACCATGGTTCCACGTCTTCTGTGTCGTCAGTCAGCACCGCCCCCACAAACAAGCCATACAACAACTCGTCAGCTGACCCATGACTCTCTCCGCCGTCATACGTGTTATTTGGATCAACACTGACCTCATTCACTGCTGTTGCCTTGTTCAGTTGTGACCGACATACTTTCACGAAGTGCCCAATATTATGACAACCAGCACACTCCTTCCCCTTCGCCGGGCATTGTCCACGCACGTGTGAATATCCACACCAACTACACTGTGCCTTGTCCATGATTGTTTTGGTTGTTCATCCCAGGGGGCGTTTCCATGCTGGGGGCGTGTCTGTTGTGACGACCTCTGGCTGCCGGTTGATGATATGGCGTCCACATTGTGCTCGCCGGTGCTTGCCGCGCCAGGTGTCGCCCTGAGTGTTGCTGAAGTATGCCCACTCAGCCTACACATGTCAATGCATTTTTCAAGACACAAATATTTTGTTTGCAGTAATTTGTCACGCAGTACATTACTCTTCACACCACATACCAGTCGGTCACATAATAATGAGCTCTCCAACTCACCGTATTCACATTGGGCCACTCGCGTTCTTAACTCTCTGATATACATTTCCATATTCTGCTCATTTTGGTTGTATAAGTGACACTTATACCGTATCACACTTATACCGTATCACAATACTCTTTGAAGGCAGTAACCAACGGTCCTATGCGGTCCCTCTCTGATGCGTCAATTTCCATAGTCCGATGAACTTTTTGTGCTTCTGTTCCCACTACGTGAAGAAATATAGCACATTGCACCTTCTCAGCTTTATTTGCAGCACCTGTAGCGACTGCATAAATTTCATAAGCTTGTATCCATGTTCGCCAATTAGTTCCTATGTCGTCCTCCAAATTCAATGGCGCCGGCGCTTTTAAGCCTGTGAGCGACATTTCTTGTTGGTTTGTCTCCTCGTCTGACACCATGTAAAGTATGACTCGACCCGTTGATTTGTGTAGTAGAACTGACTTTATTAGCCGACCAGACTGCCCAGCTGACCTCTCTTGACCTCTCTTGACCTCTCGTGACCTGAGACCCCCTGCCTCTATACACACGACACTTGTATACACAACAGGGTGGGGTGATGTAGGGTGCTGGTGGGGCATGGTCGGATTAGTGAGTGCACAGTGGGGGGTGCTGCCAGTGGTGATGCACTGGGGTGGGGTCGGGTGAGTGTGGGGGGGGGGGGGGGGGGGGGTAGGGTAAGGTCGACTGGCGGGGTGCTGCCGGTTGTGATGCACTAGGGTGGGTGGTGTGAGGTGGGGTGCTGGTGGGCATGGTTGGGTGAGTGTGTGCGGGGTGGGCCTGCGCCAGTGGTGATGCACTGGGGTGGGGTGGGAGTGGTGGGGAGGGTTGGTGACTGTGTGCAGGGTGGGGGGTTGCTGTGGTGGTGGCGCACTGGTGGGGTGGGGTGCTGGTGGGGCGGCGGTGGGTGAGTGTAAGGGGCGGGGTGGATGGCCGGGGTGCTGCCAGTGGTGGCGCACTGGGGTGGGGGCTGTGCTGGTGGGGCAGGGTGGGGTGAGTGTGTGTGGGGTGGGGTGCTGTTGCTGGTGGCACACTGGGGTGGGGTGCGGTAAGGTGGAGTGATGTGGGGCGGGGTCGGGTGAGTGTGGGGGCGGGGTGCTGCTGGTGGTGGTGGTGGGGTGGGGTGGGGTGTGGCAGGGTCCTGGTGGTGGTGGCGCACTGGGGTGGGGTCGGGTGAGTGTGTGTGTGGGGGGTCGGGGGGGGGGGGGCAGGGTGGACTGGCGGGGTGCTGCCGGTGGTGGCGCACTGGCGTGGGGTGAGGTGGGGTGCTGGTGGGCCAGGGTAGGGGTAAGTGTGGCGCATTGGGGTGGGGTGTGGTGCTGGTGGGGCGGGGTCGGGTGAGTGTGGGAGCGGGGTGCTGCTGCCAGTGGTGGCGCACTGGGGTGTTGTGTTACCCTGTGTACTCTGGGAGGAGGGTGAGGCCTGAGCTGCCTGTGTGTATGTACTACCAAAGACCCTATAATACTAAGATGGCTCACTCCCTATCTCTCCAATGGCAATGTAAATTTCGAAAGACCATATAATACTAAGACGGCTCACTCCCTATCTCTCCAATGGCAATGTAAATTTCACAGTGCCACCTTGTGCTGGGTTTGATCAGCCCGTCTGCTGGTTGGTGTTTCACATGTAAACACATACAATTATATTATACATGAGATAGGAAAGTATGAATGCACATCAATATGAAATTGCTATGAACAAATACACATCATCATCAGCATCATCATCAGCATCACCATCATCACATGTCTTTCACATTCATATATACATTTATACACATATTATAGCACCTGTTTAACAAAGAGAACAGCCAGCGCACCAAGTGGTGGGTTTGATCATTTTGATTACGCAGTACAGGCTGAGTGAGCCGTCTTAGGTAGTACTGCTAGCAGCTCACCCTGACGCCCCCTGTCGGCTCCCTGTCACACTACTGTTCAGACCGCTGCACTCTCAGCTCCTCACCTTGGCGCCACCTGGCCGAAACTGGCGACGTAACGCCTGAGTCGCTCACGTTGTGCCGGTCTGACCTGCAGAGTGGAACTCTTCACCTGCTGCAGGGAGGCGTGAACAGGGTCGGGCAAGTGTCAGATGAAGCCGTGATCAGGGACAGGCCAAGTGTCAGATGGAGCTGTGATCAGGGACGAGCCAAGTGTCAGATGAAGCCTTTATCAGGGACAGGCCAAGTGTCAGATGGAGCCGTGATCAGGGGCAGGCCAAGTGTCAGATGGAGCCGTGATAAGGGACAGGCCAAGTGTCAAATGGAGCCATGATCAGGGACAGGCCAAGTGTCAGATGGAGTCATGATCAGGGACAGGCCAAGTGTCAGATGGAGCCATGATCAGGGATAGGCCAAGTGTCAGATGGAGCATATCACCATGCTGTGATCGTGAATACACCACACACCACGCACCACACAACACACAACGCACACCGCACGACACACAACACACAACACACACCGCACACCGCACACCACACACCACACACAGAGTGGCGGGCACAGCTGCTCCTGCACTGCGCTCGGCCCCGCCCCGTCAACACTCGTCCTGCCCAGAGAAAACAACACTCACCAAGTTTCTGATCATCTGCGCGCCATCTCACCCGGGCAGCTCGGGGAGACTCGGGATAGTTCGGCTTACCTGGGGGCAGCTCGGGGAGACTCGGGATGGTTCGGCTTACCTGGGGGCAGCTCGGGGAGACTCGGGATGGTTCGGCTTACCTGGGGGCAGCTCGGGAGTGTGGCGATTGATAGCCTGGATCATCCGTGCGTAAAGTTTTCGGACGGTTCTGGAGAAATGGGAGGAACACTTTGGTTGTCTGCTGCTCGGGTGAATGAATGTGAACGGATGTGTTCGTCCTGGGTTACCGACTGGTAACAACGGGCAGAAGTCGTCTGTACGGTACTCACACACCACACACACCACGCACACTACACACACCACGCACCACACACTACGCACACTACAAACCACACACACCACACACTGTGTTCGTCCTGGGTTACCGACTGGTAACAACGGGCAAAAGTCATCTGTACGGTACTCACACACCACACACACCACACAGCACACACCACACACTGTGTTCATCCTGGGTTACTGACTGGTAACAACGGGCAGAAGTCGTCTGTATGGTACTCACACACCACACACACCACACGGCACACACCACGCACCACACACTACGCACACTACAAACCACACACACCACACACCACACACTGTGTTCGTCCTGGGTTGTTACCGACTGGTAACAACGGGCAGAAGTCGTCTGTACGGTACTCACACACCACACAGACCACATACACCACATGGCACACACCACACACACCACACGGCACACACCACACACACCACACCCACCACACCACACCACACACTACGCATACCACACGGGACGCAGCACACACTACAAACCACACACCACACACCACACACCACACACACTGTGTTCGTCCTGTGTTACTGACTGGTAACAACCGGCAGGAGTCGTCTGTACGGTACTCACACACCACACACCACACACACCCCATACACTGTGCACGTCATGTATTACTGATGGTAACCACGGGCAGGAGTCGTTTGTATGGTACTCACTCACCACACACCACACACACCACACACACCACACACCACACACCACACACCACTAATTACTGCCAGGAGACCACACCCACCACCACATTACACACACTACCAACGCACACTACACACACCACGATACACCACTACATACCACCTAGCCGCTACACCCCGCGCCCAGCCCCATGGACGACGCGGGCGTGCCTGCCGGGCCGGGCGGGCTGGGCGGGCCGGGCCGGGCTGCCCGCCGGGTGGCGCAGGAGGCCGTTATGGCCCGCCTGTGCCGGGCGTTCAACGGACTGGTGCAGGCGGTCGGGCAGACGGCGACCATTTTGCGCCCGGCCGAGACCCGGCCCTGGTTGGTGGGTGGCGGGCCCGGGGCTGGCGGGCCCGGGGCTGGCGGGCCCGGGGCTGGCGGGCCCGGGGCTGGCGGGCCCGGGGCTGGCGGCCCCCCCCCCCCCGTGGCGGGCCCGGGGCTGGCGGGCCCGGGGCTGGCGGGCCCGGGGCTGGCGGGCCCGGGGCTGGCGGGCCCGGGGCTGGCGGGCCCGGGGCTGGCGGGCCCGGCGTTGGCGGGGCCGGGGTTGGCGGGCCCGGGTCTGGCGGTGCCGAGGCTGGCGGGGGTCGGCGGTCGTCCGTCGTCTCCCAACACTACGAATCGGACTCGTCATGGGAGGACGAACTGCCGACACGCCACGACGTGAGTCTTTCGTCGCTTGGTTCTCCTGTCAATCGTCACGTGACCACGGCTAAGTGCAGCGTGTGCTTCTAGGTGTCAGCTGTTACTTGGTACAACCTGACGACATCTAGCTGTCACACGCTCATTATACTGTGGGTCTTAGGATCAAATGTCACGTAGTACTGTGTCACGTAGTACTGTGTTATGTATTACTGTGTCATGTAGTACTGTGTCATGTAGTCCTGTGTCACGTAGTACTGTGTCACATAGTACTGTGTTATGTAGTCCTGTGTCATGCAGTACTGTGTCATGCAGTACTGCATAATGTAGTACTGTGCTATGTAGTACTGTGTCATGTATTACTGTGTTGTGTAGTACTGTGTCATGTAGTACTGTGTCAGGTAGTACTGTGTCATGTAGTACTGTCATGTAGTACTGTATCATGTAGTACTGTGCTCTGTAGTACTGTGGCACATATGTGTCATGTATTGTGTCACATAGTACTGGCATGTAGTATTGTGTCACATAGCACCGTGTTATGTAGTACTGTGTCACATAGGAGTATGTCATGTAGTACTGTGGCATGTAGTACTGTGCTATGTAGTACTGTGTCACGTCTGTGTCGTGTATTGTGTCATGTAGTACTGTCACGTAGTACTGTGTCATGTAAGACTGTGTTATGTAGTACTGTGTCACATAAGAGTATGTCATGTAGTACTCTGTTATGAGAGTAGTGTGTCATGTATCACTATGTCACATAGTACTTTGTCTCCTAGTACTTTTTATGTGGTACTGTGTTATATAGTACTGTATTCTGCAGCACCATGTTGTGTAGTACTGTGTCATGTACTGTGTCACATAGTACTGTCATGTAGTACATTTTCACATAGTACTGTGTCATGTATGATGTAGTACTGTGTCACGTAGGACAGTGTGATATAGTACTGTGTCACCTAGTACTGTGTCATGTAGTACTGTTATGTAGCACTATACCATGTATTACTGTGTCATGAGTACTGCTTCAAATAGTAATGTCACATACTGAGCACATCTAGCTGGTATACACTGACTGCAGTGTGTGGTTCTTAGTGTCAAATGTCACGTAGTACTGCGTCATGTAGCACTGTGTTATGCAGTAATGTGTCATGTAGTACTGTGTCAAGTAGTATTGTGTCATGTAGTATTGCCATGTAGTACTGCATCAAGTAATACCTATGTTGCATAGTACTGCGTCAAATAGTATTGTGTTGTCCAGTACTTTGTCATTTATTACTGTGTCAAATAGTGCTGTGTTTTGTAGTACTGTGTCATGTAGTATTGCGTCAAGTAGTACTGCATCATGCAGTAGTGTGTCATGTAGTGCTGTGTCATGTAGTACTGGGTTACGCAGTACTGTGTCATGTAGTAGTGTGTCTCATAATTCTTGTTATGTAGTACTGGTATATAGTACTGTGTCATGTAGTACTGTCATGTAGAAGGCCTATGTCTCACGTACCACAACATCCAGGTTCCACACACGCTATGACCCATAGTGCCTGTTGTAGACCCTGCTCATGCTAGGCAACTTTGTGCACTCATGCGCCACGACTACAATCGACATAGTTCTGTCATTTAATGGGAGTACAGTAAAACCTCTCTAAATCGACCGACCCTAGGACCGACTTAAAGTGGTCGATTTGGGGAGGTGGTCGGTATAGGGAGTTACAATGGTATTGTTGGGACCCAGATAAAGCGATCGATATAGGGGAGTGGTCGATCTGTGGATGTGGTCGGTTAGGGAGGTTTTACTGTATTTCATGTACATATATCATAAGCTCATGTAGGTGTTGTGTGTGGAGTGCACCTTGTATGATGATGCTGCACCTTGTGTGATGCAGTTGTTGTGTGCTGAGTGCACCTTGTATGATGCTGCTATTGTGTGCTGAGTGACCTTGTATGATGCTGATGGTGTGTGCTGAGTGCACCTTGTATGATGCTGCAGTTGTGTGCTGAGTGCAGCTTGTATGATGCTGAGTGCACCTTGTATGATGTTGAGTGCACCTTGTATGACGCTGAGTGCACCTTGTATGATGCTGTTTGTGTGTTGCAGAGGGAGCTGATCGCGGCGTACTGCGAGCGTCTCATCCAGGCGATGGTGAGTGGCCGCGCTTTGGTTCACCTGCCGTCCGCCAGGGTACCCCCACTCCTCAACCACCTCTCTGACACACCACCTCACTTCACCTCACCACCTCACACACCACCTCATACACATCACCTCACAAACCACCTCACGTCACCATCTCACACACCACCTCACACACCACCTCATACACATCATCTCACACACCACCTCACATCACCATCTCACACACCACCTCAAATACCACCTCACCCACCATCTCACACACCACATCACATCACCACCTCACACAGCCCCTCATATGCATCACATCACCACCTCATACACACCACCTCATGCACCACCTCACATCACCATCTCACACACCACCTCAAACACCACCTCACCCACCATCTCACACACCACCCACACACCACCTCACTCACCACCTCACACATCACCTCACACACCACATCACATCACCACCTCACACAGCACCTCATACGCATCACATCACCACCTCATACACACCACCTCATGCACCACCTCACATCACCATCTCACACACCACCTCAAACACCACCTCATGCACGACCTCATTCACGACCTCACACACCACCTCACACATCACCTCACACACCACCACACAAATCATCATCATCATCATCATGCTGTCAGTCGCACACCACCTCACATCACCATCTCACACACCACCTCATGCACCACCTCAGACACCACCTCACACACTTCATATACTTCACCTCACATCACCACCTCACATCATCACCTCACACACCACCTCACATCACCATCTCTCACACCATCTCTCACACCACCTCACACACCACCTCACATACCACCTCACATACCACCTCATGCACCACCTCACACATTACCTCACACAAATCACCTCACATCACCATCACACCACCTCACACACCACCTCACACACCACCTTACACCCCACCACACACCACCTCATACACATCACCTCACATCACTATCTCACACACGACCTCCCACATCATCTCACACACTACCTCATACACACCACCTCGCATCACCACCCCTCACTCCACCTCAAACACCAACCACTTCATACACACCACCTCACACACCACCTCATACACACCTCATACACACTACCTCACATCACCATCTCACACACCATCTCACATACCACTTCACATACCACATCACACAGCACCTCATACACACCACCTCACATCACCTCACATCACCACCTTACACACACAGGCCCCTCCCCCTGTCCCCGTGCTGACCCTGTTTCTGACTTGCTGCTTGTATTCTGTTACAAACTGCGTCTGCCTAATTAGTGTAAACCGGTGTGCAGTGTGGTCACGTGATACTGATATGGGGATGTAGCATGTAACAAGGTATCCCCGGGTCAACAAACCCACCTGACACCACCACGTGACACCTGACGCGACCCAGCACCACCTGACAACACCCAGCACCATTTTACACCACCCACCACCACCCACCGCGACCTGACACCACCCAACACCATGTGACAACACTCAGTACCAGGTGACACCACCCAACACCACGTGACACCACACCCAGCACCACGTGACACCACACCCAGCACCACCTGACACCACCCAGCACCATATGACGCGACCCAGCACTGCATGACGCTACCCAGCACCGCATGACGCCACCCAACACCATGTGACACCACCCACTACCACCTGACACCACCCAACACCAACTGACACCACCCAGCAACACCTGACACCACCCAGCAACACCTGACACCCCAGCACCACGTGACACCAGCCAACAACGCGTTACACCACCCAGCACCACCTGACGCCACCCAACACCACGTGACACCACCCAGTACCACCTGACACCACCCAGTACCACCCGACACTATCCAGCACCATGTGACACCATCCAACACCACCTGACATTCCCCCGCACCATGTGACACCACCCAGCACCACGTGACACCTGCCAGCTAATTTACAGGCACTATCGACTGTTACTAATAAGTGTTAGATGCGCTAAGGGTGGTGGATTGTCGGGGGTCCTGGTGGATGGGGGGGGGGGGGTTGGTGGGTGTGGGGGGTCTGGTGGATGGGGGGGGGGGTGTGTCTTGGTGGATGGGGGGGTGCCTTGGTGGATGGGGGGGGGCGGTGTCTTGGTGGATGGGGGGGTGCCTTGGTGGATGGGGGGGCGGTGTCTTGGTGGATGGTGGGGGGTGTCGTGGTGGATGGTGGGGGTGTCTGTTGGATGGGGGGGTGTCTTGGGGATGGGGGGTCTTGCTTGATTGTGGGGGTATCGTGGTGGATGGTCGGGGTGTCGTGGTTGGGGGTTATTGGTGGATGGTGGGGGTGTCTTCGGGATGGTGGGGGTGTGTTGGTGATTGGTGGATGGTGGGGTGGGTGTTGTGGTGGACGGTCGGGTGTGGTGGTTGATGGTGGTGTGTGTGTCTTAGTGGATGGTGAGGGGTGACTTCGGGGATGGTGGGGGTGTCTTGGTGGATGGTGGGGGTGTGTTGTGGGGGATGGTGGGGGGGTGTCGTGGTGGGGGGTATCTTGGTGGGTGGTGTCTTGGTGGGTGGTGTCTTGGTGGGTGGTGTCTTGGTGGATGGTGGGGGTGTCATGGTAGAGAGTGTCATGGTGCATGGTGGGGTTGTTGTGGTGCATGGTGGGGAGGGGTGTCTTGGTGGGTAGTGGGGGGGTGTCATGGTGGATGGTGGGGTGTGTTGTAGTGGATGGTGGGGGTGTCATGTTGGATGGTGGGAGGTGTTGTGGTAGGGGGTGTCGTGGTTGTAAAGTTAGAACTCAGGAATGACTGCACATGTTGACGTCTAGTTATGCAATGCTTTATTACCCTTCATGCCAGTCTACGCTGGTCGCCTGGGACGCTGGTCCCGATGGGCTGGTTTCCCGGCCCGCCGTGCCTCAGTACATACATAACATCTTCATTTCACAAACAATAAAAGAACAAGATCAATTCGAAGCAAGCAACAAAATATAATGAACGATTTAACAGTTGTTTCCATTCCAGTTTGGGTTGTTTGACAGTCTCTGGTTTTGATGTATAATGAACGAGTTAACAGATGTTTACAGTCCAGTTCAGTTTGTTCAGCAGTTTCTGGTTTTGATGTTGGACTTTACATCCATTATCTCCTTTTCCAATAAAAGCATATCAACAAAGCATGGTGGGCACTTGCACATGAAACGATGACTGTCGTCATAGTAAATGCCAGTGCATACTGACAACTGTTTATAACAGTAGTAGTACATGAAATGTCATCAAATACAGTTCAAGCACATGAAATATCAACAGTATAGTTCACTGTTTAAATATACATTTCAAGAACTATAACAGACTCGTCATGATCATGTCGTTTGTTCACATATACATACAATATAGTTTGACACAATAAAGTTTGTAACTTAATTACTAACAGCAATTCTCAGGAGTTTGCTTTTGCTTATCTTACTTTCAACCTGCGATGCTGATTATACAACATAGTTACTGGATAAATTAACAATTGAGACATAAATTTCCTTTCATTTACCTTGTTTGCATTATCTTGACGGCCCTACTTATAAGCGTGTCGCAGTTGGTTGTTTTATTGATAACCAATTCTTTTCACAGGCCTTATCTCTCGGCCATGTCATGTGACATACATAGCTTGTGTTGTATTTGGGTTAACTGTTTTTCCCAGGTGTGGGATTGCTGGAAGTGCGTTTGCTTGTCGGTTTTTATTTGTTTTGGCTTTGGTTGGAAATATGTGTTTGCGGTTCCTTCTGAGTGTCAAGTTATATTCATTTTTTATTTTGTAATTTCTTGAGTCTTTGTCAATTGTTTTTGTTACTACACCCGCAGCCCATATCCCTTTATGTGTGATGTATCGTACATGCTCTCCAACCTTTATTTGTTTGGGTCGATTTCCGGCATGCTGATCATAAAACTTCTTTTGGTTCTGTTGTACTTTCTCGATTTGCTTGTCATTAACTTTTTTAACTTCTGGTTTTAGCTGCCCTGTTAAAGGCGGTCGTTTAGACCGTACCCTATGACTCATTAATAACTGAATGGGTGAAGCATTTATCTCTGACATAGGTGTATTCTGAAAATTCAACAAAAACACCACTACATACCACCTAGCCCCGTGAAATCATATTCTTTTGCAAATTGTCTATATTCTGCGCGAGCGACCTGTGATCCGTTCTCAGAGATAACTACTGACAGAATGCCATGCCTACCAAATATCTGCTTCATAGCCAGTATCACACT
Source organism: Branchipolynoe longqiensis (assembly GCA_030323885.1). Lineage (NCBI taxonomy): Eukaryota > Metazoa > Annelida > Polychaeta > Phyllodocida > Polynoidae > Branchipolynoe > Branchipolynoe longqiensis. The sequence continues at coordinate 4,834,920 of CM059188.1, forward strand.
GCCTTGCTTGTTGTGGATTGCAGCTCAATTACCTCAGGGTATTTATAAAAGTAGTCAACCAAAAGCAAATAATACTGGGTCCCTATTTGGAACAGGTTGGCACCTATTTTACTGAATGAAATGCATGGGATTTTGGGTTATTTTAACGGTTCGCTGTGTTGCTTGTTACGGTACTGTTGACATAAACTGCACCTTGAAATTATGTCTTCTGACTGAGTTTGCATCCCTGGCCAGAAAACGTGCTCTCTAGCCAATCTTTTACTTTTTATTATTCCCTGATGCGTCTCGTGCAACTTTGTCAATATTGTTTTTTATAGTTGTTTCGGTATTATTATTCTGGTGCCCTTCAGTAGTACATTGTTGTGTTTTGACATTTCATTTCGAAATGTGTGGAATGGTGTCGCGCATTTGGGTATCTGTTGTTTGTCTTCCGGCCATCCATTCTCAACCAATGCTAGCACTTCTTTTAGAACTGTGTCATTTTCTGTTTCGGGGGCAATATTTTTAATACAATCTTGAAGCATTTATACTGCAGCAACGCTGATTTCCCTGTCAGTTCATATGGCTGGGTTGTGGTGCTGTGGTCTCTTGAGAGCGCATCTGCAACAAACGTGTTACAACCTTTTATATGGACTAGTTCTAGATCATAATTTTGTAAATGCATTCGCATGCATTGCATGCATGCAGACAGCTGATGTAGCAGCTTATTTACAATAGCTACAAGTGGTTTGTGATCCGTTTCTATGTGCACTTTTTTTTCCAAATATGTAATTGTGAAATTTCTTACACCCGAAACAGATTGCCAGATGCTCCTTCTCGATTACAACATAGCTGCTCTGAGTGTCATCGAGAGCCTTTGAAGCCTTTGCAATTGGATGGCCTTCCTGTGACAAAGCCGCTCCAAGACCAGATTTGGAAGCATCTACCTGGAGGGTGATTTCTTCATTTACATCGTAGAAATGGAGCACAGGTGCATTAGTTATCATGTTGTAAACTATTCTGATTTAATGCATTGGTGGCGGAATGCAAATGTTCTATCACTGATCGGGTATACATGACCAGGTGCATGTATCTGTATATGTAGGTGCTGGCGGTGCCTGATTGAGATGTAAATAGACATAGTGGTGCTGGCAGGACTGTGTGTAAGGGGCACTCAGAGCCTATCCCTTCCCCTCTCTGCTAGTTAGGATCACCACACTCAGGCTCAAGGCAGGTGGTGGCCAGGGGAGCCACACAGATTGGTGGTGGTGGGTAGATCACTGGTAACCATGGGGACCAGGAATGCTGGATCCCTATTGGTAGAGCTAAGAATGCTTGTTTCTCATTGGGGGAATAGGGTGTGGTGATACTCTACACTGAATCCATGTACCATATAAATAATAAACCGGAGGGCTTGACTCTCTCTCTTCTTTCACACTTTGTCCTCTTCCTTTCTCTTTGTCTGTATTGATTTCACTATAGCCTGCCTATACAACCACAGATTCGAGCCGTAGACTTTACATACTGGTGACCATGACGAGTGGTAAATCTATAGTTTATCAAAAGCTTTCTGTTGTTCTACATTCCATTGCCATGCTGTTTCTTTGTTAGTGAGAATGCGTAATGGTTTTGTTATTTCCGTTAGATTCAGAAGGAATTTAGCAACATATGCAATCATGCCTAAAAAGCGTTGTACTGCTTTTTTGTTAGTGGGGGTGGGCATGTCAGTGATTGCTTGGACTCTCTCATTGTTAGGATTTATCCCTTTCTCAGAGATAATATGGCCAACATACTCTACCTTAGTTTTACATAAGCTAGACTTGGCAGGATTTAGTCTTAGATTTACTTGCCAGGCTGGCTCAAGGATGGCCCTGAGATTTTCATTCTGCTCATGCAATGAATTTCCATAGACCAGTATGTCGTCAGTTATGACATTAACACCTTTTAAACCGTGGAGAATGGGGTTCATCTCATAGATGAATATATCACCTGCCATTTTGATTCCGAATGGCAACCTTGTGTACCTGAACCTTCCGATGGGGTATTGAATGTACAAAGTTTTGAGCTTTCAGTGTCAAGTTGAATCTGCCAGTAACCACTTTTTGCATCTACTACTGAAAAGAATTTAGATCCCTCTAATTGTGATACAACTTCTTCTATCGTTCGAGTGGGATATGGCCGCCACTTTATAGCCTTATTTCACTTAGAAGAATCCAAACAAACCTGGATTTTATCCTTTTTCTTTACAATTGTTATAGAATTAACCCATGGTGTTGGTTCAGTTTCTTCTACTATAACTCCCAGCTCAATCATCCTATCTAATTCTGCACGTACTAATTCTGCTTCACTGCTGTCCTTATCGCCTTCTGATCGGACGCTGTCAATGCGTGACAAGATGTGCTGACGGACGGACGCATCCTTTCCGAGGATAGGGCATCCCATCTCGATGACTTGAAAATGCATATGTTGATCCCGAACATTCAGCACAGTTTCACCTCTCGGGTTGATCCTCTGCCCTGAGTATGTGACCAAACGACATCTGGGCCTCGTCAATTCAGCATTGTGTAGTTTATTGAACACATCCATGGGAATGATGTTCGCCTCTGAACCCGTGTCCAACTTGAAATTGACATCGACTGTTCCAATCCGAATGTCCATGAACCACAAATCATTATCTTCACCATTGTCGGCTGAGATCGCACCAATGAACAGGTCATCCTACTGCTGGTCATCCTGCCACTCCTCCGCGTCATTGTTGTCATCAATTGTTATTTTGTTCACAGCTGTCCTCTTTCCCCAACACACTTTAGCAAAGCGCCCGATTTTCTTACACACCGCACATGCCTTGCCTGTGGCCGGACATGCATCACGGTGCTGGTGGTGAGAATACCCGCACCAACCACAGTCTGCTCGTGTGCTGGCGGTTTTGTTCTGCTGATCATGAGAAAACTTGCCTGGAGCTCGCTGGAACTGCTGTTGCTGCTGTTGCATTCCTGCTGCCTGCGGTGCTTGTCATGCTGGCTCGTAGCATTGGATGGCATCCAATGCGAATTCAGAACTGCTGTCAGCAGTGAGCTGTTTTGCCCGATGCTTGCTCATCCTACATATTTCCTCACAGAGGTCCAATGTCAATTGGGGGTCTGCAACAGAGGGTCCCTCAGGGTATTACATTTAGTACCACTCACCAGTCTATCCCGCATGAATCTTCGATCACACCGTATTCGCAATGACCGATATGGTGCCGCAATTCTTGTATGTAGGCGTCCATCTTTTCTTGCCCTTGATTATACGTGTTAAACTTGTATCTAGTCACCGTGATATTTGTCTTGCCCTCACAATACACACGGAAAGCCTTCTTCAGTGGTCTGACTTTGTCTGTCTCTGCTGCGGCTCGGGTTGCCCATTGCCATGGTGTAAATGTTGAAAGCGTGTATCCATTCTTTCTAGTTGGCTGCTAGATTTTCCTCTAAGTTTAATGGCCCCAGTGGCTTCAGCCCGGAGAGAGACATTTCCGTCCAAGGTTCCGCCTCTGACACCATGTAAAGTTAGAACTCAGGAACGACTGCACATGTTGATGTCTAGTTACGCAATGCTTTATTACCGTTCATGCCAGTCTACGCTGGTCGCCTGTGACGCTGGTCCCGACGGGCTGGTTCCCGTCCCGCCGTGCCTCGGTACATACATAACAGTGGTGGATCGGGGGTGGGTGGGGGGAGGGAGGGTCCTGGTGGTTGGTGGAGGGGGTGTCATGGTGGATGGTGGGGGGTGACATGGTGGATGGTAGGGGGGTGTCGCGGTGGATGATGGGGGAGGGGGGGGGGTCGCTGTGGATGGTGGCTGGTGGATGGTGGGGGGGGGGTATCTTGGTGGATGCTGGGTGTGGCTTGGTGGATGCTGGGGGTGTTGTGGTGGATGGGTGGGAGGGGGGGTCTACCGGTAGTGATGCATGCAGTTTCATTGTACTAGCTTAGGTACAATCGTTAACCTCTGTTTTCCCAATAGTCGCAGCACTATATGGCTGCTGGTTACCCACGAGCAGCCTTGCCACTGGTCCGCATGCTAAGCTAGTAACGTGTCTGGGACCTGACGTGCTCACTCTCCAGTCGACGGGACACGTTGGTGTAAAAAACAGGTCATCTGGGGGTCAGCGGGTCAACTGGTGAAGTCCACCTGAACGTGTCGTGTTGTGTCTATGACAGCCTCTTGTGATGTTGTCATTTCCTGTCTGTATCTCAGAGCAAGCATTTTATATATAAGGATGGCAAGACGAGGCTGTTTGAGGATCTCACAGCATGCACTCCGAAAACATGGCCAGCATAATAGAAGCATGATGATAACATAAAAGTGATGATAACATAAAATGTAACAGAGGGGTAACATAAAATCCTTGCTATCACTATCTGTGATTGAATTGCCCATATGATAAGACGGCAATGTTGCCAGAATCATTATTACGTATCGTTTCCTGTTACCATTACTGCTTCAGGCTACCTATTAACATTTACTGCATTTGGGATTTGTTATTAATCAAAATGATTTGGACGGTTGTAGAATTGACCCACTTACCAGTTGGTGTAGGTGAGAAGACATGCTTTCAAAATGGCCAATGATCACACTTTGATGACGTCACTTAACTATCTATCCCCTCTACTATCTGTGCTCAGAGCTCCCCGAAACAGCACCGTCTCTAACCATCCACACCCAGACTAACTAGTAACCATAGTAACCCTTATGTGCAGGCAGCAGTATAAATGTGATGAATTCACCCGGACCATTTCTCTGTTGATTTCGACACAAAATTGCACTGCTTTGTTTTGCCGACGAGGACGACTCCGAGGTGAGGGTCAGCGGGCACGCTGTGCGATTCGATACTACTGATAGAGCGCGGGCCTCGCGTGCGGGAGGTCGGGCGATCGGTTCTTCGTCGAGTCAAACCAATGATTTACAAAATTGATATTTGTCGCTTCCTAACTTGGCACTCGGCATTAATAGAATAGGGCAAGGACTGGTCAGCTCAGTGTCAGGATAATGTGACTGAGTGGGATATTGGGACATGGTGCTGGTGGCCTGAATTCCCAGTGGGGCAGCACTATAAATTCACCATGTGTATAACTCTCGTATAAACATCTCCAACAAACTGCGGTGGCAAAACTAATGAGAAATTACCTGTATTAATAAATAAAATACGTACAGACATTAATGGAGTTTTGGAATATTGCTTATTTTGTTTAAGATTGTATAGTGCGTTTGTTTTGAGTGTCTGCCATTTCTTTTAGATAAATACATTAGCTTAATCATTATAATCGACTTTACTTTAGTTTGGAGTAACTTTTATTTTAGAGGTATCTGCAGTAAAAGTTTACCAATTTAATTAGGTGGGGCGCGTCAAAGTTCTGACTCCATATTCAACTAAGTCCAGGTTCTATTAAATTGGCATATCACCCACTTCCAGGCTGCAACGCATTCTTTGAAATGCACCAATGTGAAACAATCTAAGTTGGATGTGTAGTACAAATTTACCAACTGAATACAGAAGATAACTTCTGCTTACATTCTAAATACTATGTAAATACTCACATTGATCTGACTAATATTGATCTGGTTATATGACACTACTGTACCATATTGTTATGGAACTTTTGGGTTTCAGAATTTCATTGTGTTACATGGTGCAAATTGTCTATTCAACAAGTATTGTACACCTTATTCTATATACATTTTGTGTAAATAACCCTGAATTGAAAAATGGCTGGAAGACCAGTGCTTCGGCACTGACAAAAGACTTATTCAGCAGAATAAACATATTTACCAACAAAAAAAAATTCAAAAAAAAATGTAGATAAGTGTGTTGGTTTGAGAAGGTGCTGCTTTTATCACATCGTTCTTACGTTGTTGTTGCCGCGATCCGCCCACCCTGCTCTGCTCATTGTGTGAATGCTTGTTTGTTACGTTGTTGTTGCCGCGATCCGCCTGCTCTGCTCTGCTCATTGTGCGAATGCTTGTTTGTTACGTTGTTGTTGCCGCGATCCACCCGCCCTGCTCTGCTCATTGTGTGAATGCTTGTTTGTTATGTTGTTGTTGCCGCGATCCGCCTGCTCTGCTCTGCTCATTGTGCGAATGCTTGTTTGTTACGTTGTTGTTGCCGCGATCCACCCACCCTGCTCTGCTCATTGTGTGGATGCTTGTTTGTTACATTGTTGTTGCCATGATCAGCCTGCCCTGCTCTGCTCATTGTGTGAATGCTTGTTTGTTACGTTGTTGTTGTCGCGCTCCGCCCGCCCTGCTCTGCTCATTGTGTGAATGCTTGTTTATTTGCAGGTGAGTCTACTTGACCTTGTCAAGGTCACGGACATTAGCTAGCCCAGGATCAGTCACCCACTGGTCTCTGTGTCAAGGTCACTGTAGGTACATTGGTTACTTTTTTGTGTTAAAAAGTTTGTTTGTTACCAGAGATCTCAACTCCGTCTGAGTAATTTGTTTCCCCCTTGCAACTTTTTTACTACAGAGCATGATAAGCTAATACTAGTAATATCACTTGTACCAAATGGCAGCACAGAGCATAATAAGCTAATACTAGTAATATCACTTGTACCAAATGGCAGCACAGAGCTACTAAGCTAATACTAGTAATATCACTCGTACCAAATGGCAGCACAGAGCATAATAAGCTAATATTAGTAATATCACTTGTACCAAATGGCAGCACAGAGCATAATAAGCTAATACTAGTAATATTACTTGTACCAAATGGCAGCACAGAGCTACTAAGCTAATACTAGTAATATCACTCATACCAAATGGCAGCACAGAGCATGAGAAGCTAATATTAGTAATATCACTTGTACCAAATGGCAGCACAGAGCATAATAAGCTAATATTAGTAATATCACTTGTACCAAATGGCAGCACAGAGCATAATAAGCTAATACTAGTAATATCACTTGTACCAAATGGCAGCACAGAGCTACTAAGCTAATACTAGTAATATCACTCGTACCAAATGGCAGCACAGAGCATAATAAGCTAATATTAGTAATATCACTTGTACCAAATGGCAGCACAGAGCATAATAAGCTAATACTAGTAATATACTTGTACCAAATGGCAGCACAGAGCTACTAAGCTAATACTAGTAATATCACTCATACCAAATGGCAGCACAGAGCATAAAGCTAATATTAGTAATATCACTTGTACCAAATGGCAGCACAACAAACAAAAAACCCAAACACAACAAAAATATAATATCACTTGTACCAAATGGCAGCACAGAGCATAATAAGCTAATATTAGTAATATCACTTGTACCAAATGGCAGCACAGAGCATAATAAGCTAATATTAGTAATATCACTTGTACCAAATGGCAGCACAGAGCATAATAAGCTAATACTAGTAATATCACTTGTACCAAATGGCAGCACAGAGCTACTAAGCTAATACTAGTAATATCACTCGTACCAAATGGCAGCACAGAGCATGAGAAGCTAATATTAGTAATATCACTTGTTCCAAATGGCAGCACAGAGCAACACCAAACGGGTGCATAGACATGAGCTCACAAGACAAACGCTCACAACAATAAATTAGTTTAAATATGTACATAATATACATATAAATAGTACAGGTATAGTAAGCTGGACTATTTTGTAATGTATTTGGTAAGGGACTGGTCAAGGCTTTCTTTTTTTTAAATGTTTTCCATTAAAACAAAGGATGGAAATTTACCCTGCTTTTCTACTTTCAAAATTATGTAAATTTCTTCATTTTTGTCCGAGAATCAAAATTTCAAGATCATTTTGAATGTAATTAAGTTATTTTCTAATTGTACCAATTGTAACACAATTACATGAATTTAACTTATTCAGTTACATACCTCAAAAGTGTGTCTTATTCAGGAGGTGTGAAATAAGATGAGAACTGACTTTGGAAACACCTCCAATTAAAGCTTGTGGGCTTTTGGCTCTTTTTTTTCATTAAGGGTGTGAGCTTTTGTCTTGTGACTTTTTGTCTTGTGAGCTTTTGTCTTGTGAGCTTTTGTCTTATGAGCTTTTGTCTTGTGAGCTTTTGTTTTGTGAGCTAATGTCGTGAATTCAACCTAACGTCACACAATAACATAACAACCGCCCCACATTTCTCACTAGATGGCACCAACATGTTTCGCATAAACGAGCCGGGGGTGGTGAGAGTGGAACAGAGTTAACACAAGACGGCGCCACCATACCTCATTAGTCAGCCCGACAGTAGAATGTGATCCGTAAGGTGGCGCCACCACAGCTCAGTGCAACACTCGCCCACAGATCACAAAGGACGGCGGGTGGTTGCGGCGTTCCCCGCCAGTGGGCGCATTGGGGGCAGACGCTGCGACGCGGGAGGGGGGGGGGGGGGGGGGGGGGGGGGGTGAGAAGTGACACGCACACGACATGCTTATTACTCAACATGCTGCTCTGGTTATTACTCAACATCCTGTTCCCGTTGTGCAATTTAGATCACCCACTTAGGGCAATACCGCATACATATGGAAATATCACACATATATGGCAATACAACCAGCAGGCATATATCAATACCACAGCCACACATACGGCAATACCAGAGCCGCACATATGGCAATACCACAACCACACATATGGCAATACCACAGCCACACATACAGCAATACCACAGCCACCCATACAACAATACCACCATCACACATACGGAACTACCACAACCACACATATGTCAATACCACCAGCACACATACCGAAATACCACAACCACACATATGGCATTACCACAGCCACACATACGGGAATACCACCAGCACACATATGGCAATACCACAGCCACACATACGGCAATACCACCAGCACAAATACCGAAATACCACAGCCACACATACCGAAATACCACAGCCACACATACGGCAATACCACAGCCACACATACAGCAATACCACAGCCACACATACGGCAATACCATCAGCACACATACGGAACTACCACAACCACACATATATCAATACCACCAGCACAAATACCGAAATACCACAACCACACATATGGCATTACCACAGCCATACGTACGGGAATACCACCAGCACACATATGGCAATACCACAACCACACATACGGCAATACCACCAGCACGAATACCGAAATACCACAGCCACACATACCGAAATACCACAGCCACACATACGGCAATACCACAGCCACACATACAGCAATACCACAACCACACATACGGCAATACCATCAGCACACATACAGAACTACCACAACCACACATATGCCAATACCACCAGCACACATACCGAAATACCACAACCACACATATGGCATTACCACAGCCACACGTACGGGAATACCACCAGCACACATATGGCAATACCACAACCACACATACGGCAATACCACCAGCACGCATACCGAAATACCACAGCCACACATACCGAAATACCACAGCCACACATACGGCAATACCACAACCAAACATACAGCAATACCACAGCCACACATATGGCAATACCATCAGCACACATACGGAACTACCACAACCACACATATGTCAATACCACCAGGACACATACCGAAATACCACAACCACACATATGGCAATACCACAGCCACACATACGGGAATACCACCAGCACACATATGGCAATACCACAACCACACATACGGCAATACCACCAGCACGAATACCGAAATACCACAGCCACACATACCGAAATACCACAGCCACACATACGGCAATATCACCAGCGCGCATACCAAAATACCACAACCACACATACAGCAATACCACCAGCACACATACAGCAATACCACAGCCACACATATGGCAATACCACAGCCACACATATGGCAATACCACAGCCACACATATGGCAATACCACAGCCACACATACGGCAATACCACCAGCACACATAGGGCTATACCACCAGCACACATACGGCAATACCACAGCCACACATACGGCAATACCACTAGCAGGCATACAGAACTACCACAACCACACATATGGCAATACCACCAGCGGGCATACATCAATACCACAACCACAGATACAGCAATACCACCAGCACACATACGGAACTACCACAGCCACACATATGGCAAATATCACACTTACACAGCAATACCATTAGCACACATACAGCAATACCACAACCAGACCTAAGGCCACACATATGGCATTATCACAAACACACATACGGCAATCACACAACCAGACATATGGCAATACCACAACCACACAAGCAATACCACAATCACACTTACAGAAATACCACAACCACACAAACAATACCACAACCACACATACAGAAACACCATCCACACGTAGTGATAACGCTACACGTTGGACGATATTTGTTCAGAGCAGACGCCGGCGTTGTGTTGTGTCGAAGCCACTCCTGACGTCACTAGTGCTTTCACTATTGAATGTGTTGTAGCCACTTCTGAAGCCATTCTGTTGGAGCCATGCTTGTAGCAGTGCCATTGACAATGTGTCGGTATGATAGGTGATACCTGGGATGGTTGCCTACAGTTAGTTCCCAGAACGCTGCCATTGCAGTAAAGCACCGAAAGTTCCCGCAGCCAATCAGAGGCTGCCTTTCAGAAACGCCAGGCGTTCTCTTTGTCATATGTCATGCATCTGTTCCGTTTGGTCGCCGTCCTTTGGTTTTTACTGCCCACTATTGTGGGGGACTTTGGTGGCTACTCAAGGAACTAGACAATTGGTCTTCCTCATTCCAGTGCTCCTTGCTCTTAAGCCCCGTTCACACACGCACCTTAAGTCGCCTCAACTAGTTAGCCTCATCTAATTCGACTCAAATCACCTGTGTGAACGCATATCTGAGATGAATTAGGGCTGAGTCGACTCAACTAGTTCGCCTCATGTAAACTGCTTCGCAAAGTGGATTAAATGAGGCGACTTAGCCTGAGTCGGCCTACGTTGCATGTGTGAACGCAGGTGGTTTAGTTGAAGTGGCTTTAGCAGATCACTGTCTATAGCCGTGTTCACACCTGCAAGTTTAGGCCGAACTAGATAAGGCGAACTAGATGAGGCGAACTAGTGTTGTGTCCACACACGGAGCGGTTTAAGGCGTAAATCAATATCTGCGCATGAGCAAGTCCATACTAACCAGCGCCAGTTTCGGTTAGTCGACATCGGCACAAGAGAGTGGGTTCGACCTAGATCTGTTTCGACTGAATCGTATTGTTTTGGAACGGTCAAAACTTCTGCTGGGCAGTGAAACCCTAAAAATAAATGATGAAAAAAATATCTGTGCACAGCTAGCAGTTTCATAAAGCAAATTTACCGGAAAGTCAACAAACTCAGGTCTCGACTGTGACGTGCTTAAGCCGCTTCAAGTAAACCGATACCGTTCACATTAGGAAGTTGGGCCGACTTAAGTTAGATCGCTTCATATAACCTACCTCGTGACGCGGTTTACTTGAAGCGAATTAGTTGAGGCGAATCAGCCCTAATCCACCTTAGCCTCACGTCCACACAGCGAATGTGAGCCGAACTAGACAAGGCAAATTAGTTGAGGCGACTTAGCGCGCGTGTGTGAACACGGCTTATGTGTGGATGTTTGCTTGTATGTATGTACACATATGTATACTCATACTCATCCACTTCTGATTTTGTTAGGCTTATAAGCCTGTATCAGGTCGATCTGTGTCAAAATTTGATTTACTAGGATTAAACGCATCGAGTACCGGATGTATGCAATATTGCAGCCCCCTCCAATGCTTATCCAGTCTGCCTTTGAAGGCGTTGACGGAAGGCGCTTCTATGACATGTTCAGGCAGTGCGTTCCAGGCATTTACTATCCTCTTACTGAAGAATAGCTGTCTGACTGGTTTTATTGCTCTTTCCTTCTTCAGCTTGTATCGATGACCTCTAGTTTTACAATTGGCCAGCTTCAGGTATCTAGCTTCAACCGCATATCTTCCAGTGACATGTTTGAATGCTTCTATTAAGTTTCCCCGGGCCCTTCGGTAGTATAAGCTGGGTAGGTTGAGAATCCTGAGACGTTCTTCGTATGGTAGTTCTCTTATGGTTGGTGATAACTTTGTAGCACGTCGCTGTACACTCTCGATCATTGACATGTCCTTCTTGAACTTCGGTGTCCAAGCTGTGTTGCCATACTCAACGTGCGGCCGGATCAGTGACATGTACAGTGTCTTCACCGTGTCATTGTCTAGATACGTGTACGAGCGGCGTATCATGCCTAGAAGCTTGTTCGCTTTGTTCACCTTTTGTTCACTGTGATATGAGAAGGTGAGTTTGGGGTCCATGTATATGCCAAGATCTTTCTCTAGTTCTGTCACTTGGAGCTGGACTTCTTCTCCATCTTGGTGCATGTAGTAACTGAGATTTTCATTTCTGTTACCCAGGTGCATGACCTTGCACTTCTGTGCATTGAAACGTAGTTGCCACAGGTTGGCCCAGTCTTCAAGTGCAGTTAGGTCTTTTTGTAGCGCCTGTTGATCTTCAGGGCTGTTAACCTCCATATACAGCTTTGTATCATCCGCAAACATCTGGATGAATGCATGGATGACCTCGGGCATGTCGTTAATGAAACATATGAACAGTAGGGGTCCCAGAACACTTCCTTGCGGAATACCACTCAACACTAATGCTGCCAGGGATTTCACACCATTGATGACTACGTGCTGTATTCTTGCATGAAGGAAATCCTCGATCCAGTAATACCGAAGCTCTTCATCTTCATGAGTAGGCGTTTGTGGGGCACACTGTCAAACGCTTTGGCAAAATCTAAGTACACTGAATCTATGTTGCTGTCATTGTCCAGTGCTTCTGTCCATCTGTCTAGAACTGCCAGTATCTGGGTTACACAAGATCTCCCCTTGACAAAACCATGCTGGAACTTTGTCAATAGTTGGTTCTGGACGAGATGGTGCATGATCTTATCACGTATTATAGACTCCAGTGTTTTACATATGACTGAGGTTAAACTTACAGGTTGGTAATTTTTAGCCTGATGTCGGTCGCCTTTCTTGAAGATTGGGGACACATAGCCGATCTTCCAGCCTCTAGGTAGTTTCCCTTGGTCAATTGAATTTCTACATATATTGTACAGTGGTTCAGATATTATAGTGTGTAGTTCTTTCAAGATTCTCGGGGACGCTCCATCCGGGTCTGCAGCTTTATTTGGATTCAATCTGGATAACTTCTTAGCTACCTCATCTATGGTAAAATCTGTATCTTCCAAGATCACATCTGTTTTAGTATCTGGGATGTTCGGCATATTGGTTATGTCTTCTCTCGTAAAAACTGAAGAGAAGAATTTATTTAACACTTCTGCTTTGTCCTTATCTGTAGCGGTGAGACTGCCATCTTCTCTGGTAAGGTGTGCAATTCCGGATCTTGTCTTCATCTTGGAGTTTGCATATCTGAAGAACGCCTTTGGGTTTTTCTTACAATCCTTGGCAAGTTTTTTCTCAAACTCCCTCTCTGCCTTCCGGCATTCCCACTTGGCCTGGTTTCTAGCCTTGGTGTACACTCGGTAGTCGTTACCGTCTCGTGTTCTGCGCCAAGTGCGAAACGTCTTGTTCTTTGTCTTTACCTTTTCTCTGGCCTTGGCTGTCATATAGATAGGTCTGTTTATCTGATGCGGTTTCGACTTAGGAATGTGGTTCTCTGTCAGGAGTTTAATATTGTTCATGAAACTGAGCCACATTTCATCCAGATCTGTACCTTCCTGATTCCAGTCCATTTTGGCAGCGTCTTCTCTCATGGCTGTGTAGTTTCCCTTGTGGTACTGGAACTTTGGTGTTATCTTTGCAGGTCGTTCTGTGTAGCACATGAAATCAAATGTGATACATGTATGATGACTCTTGCCAACAGGTGCATTTAGGGCCACATTGTCCACCATGCCTTCTTCATTGGTGATCACTAGGTCAAGCGTATTTGGCTGTTGGTTTGCCCGGTAGTGGGTTGGATCCATTATATGCTGGTGTAAGTACAAGTCCCTGAGTGTCTCAACAAATGCTGTAGCTGGATTTGTTATTGCGTTTGGCATCGTCCCCACTTTCCAGTTGATCTCACTGTAGTTAAAGTCTCCTACGACAAGGATATGACTTGTCCCTAACTCCATGGCATTCTTCATCAGGGTCCGCAGGTGGTCATGGTTCTCCTTCGAGCAGCTTGGCGATCTGTAAACGACACTCAGGAGGAGTTTGTCTGTACCCTTTAAGTTCAGTTCACACCATAGCGACTCTTCAAAGGCGTCTTGTCCTGGAATTTCCTTTACACATATATTAAGGTGAGATCATGTGTATAGGATCACTCCCCTTCTGTGATTTCTATCAATGTTAGTATGGTGATCGTAGCATTGAATTACCAGTTCATGATGTTCTGGGTCCATGCTTTGATTTTTATCCAAAATCTCTGTTAAGGCGATGATATCAGGTTTATACTCCGCTAGTTCTAGTCGCTTGTTCATTAGGGTGTCTGTATTTGTGTAAAAACAACGTAACTTATCTACATATTTACAGTTCAAACTACCTGTGGCTAGGTCTCCTCGCTCTGGCTCAGGCACCTGCTGACGTCCACAATGTTCCCTCGTCTGATTATCCAACGTTTTCCGTCTTCCTTGTCTGCGGACTCTGCTCGCTTCTTCTTCAGCTCCAATCGGAGGAGGTAATCCTCTCTGCGTTCGGTTGGCGTCATGTCTTTGCGGATGAATGTTTTCCTCAGCACCTCCTCTTCCGACCGTGCTAAGTTTTTTGCCCGTCTTAGTATGCATCTGGCATCAGTTTCTTCCGTGAGCTTGACTCTCAGGGGTCTGGCCACTCCAGTTTTCTTCTCTCCCAGATGTACTGTATCCACAACATCCGCCTCAATATTTAGTCCCTCCTGACATATAGACTGGAACATGGGTTGATCGTGTGTCTTTCTGTTCTCTCGGTTGTCCGAAGTACTCTCTGGCATACCATAGATTACAAGATTCTTTGATCGCTCCTGGCGTTCCTGTAACTCTCTCAGATCAAATGATGTAGGTCTACCTTCACTCGGACCCGGTTTTGATTCAGCAATCTTTTGTAGGTTGCTGTCAAGTTTCCTGACCATATCAGCATAGCTCAACTGTATCTTTTCTTCTGCCATCTTCACCGTGTCTTGAAGTGATGTCACAGCCTTATTGATTTCAAGCACCAACCTCTGCTGTTGTGTCTGATCAAGTTTGGCGCTATTGATTGCATCAACACCCAATTCAATGTATGTATGTATGTGTGGATGTTTGCTTGTATGGATGTACACATATGTATGTATGTGTGGATGTTTGCTTGTATGTATGTACACATATGTATGTATGTATGTATGCATAATGTACGTATGCAGGTATGTGTGCATGTACCGCGAGGGCATCGTACGGCCATCGTACGGCAGCCCTAAAGTCACTGCACGGCCGCTGTACAATATTTATATTTTCACTGGAAGATCCAGTGAATCGGAAGTAATATGCATTCATAATTCTTTTAATATTCCAAAATTTGAGTGAGATATGTGCATTTATAAATGTTTTACTTTCAGATCCTTTGTCTTAGCCAATGCGTTAGAGAAGTGCATTATTAAGGACTGGTAATAGATCAATTACAAGGAGCCAATGAAGGCAATTTTAACCTCCATGAAGTGAATCTTTAGCATTACTTCTTCCTAGAAATGGTTACACGATATGTACATGGCCCGCGAATGTATAGCAAGGCCCGATATATCTCGTGATTATACCCATGGATTAAATCCACTGATGGCAGCAGCCATTCCATCCTGGCCACACCAGCCTGAGCCTTACTACTTTGACGGGATCTGCTGCAAATGCGCAGGTTTCCGGGCTTAATGCTCTGACAGCAGCAGTTGTTCCGGTCCTGCCTATAGGTTATCGTTTGGATGGATCCTTCGCAAATGCGTTCTGGGCTTACTGTTATGACAAACTGCACATTCCACGATCCCGAGCCGTCCTCCGGCAGAACGTTCTACATGATGATCATGACAGGTGTACTCCATCGTAAATAATATTCACATAATATATTATAATACAGACTATTTTCAAGTTTCAAATGTGCCAATTTAGTGACGTTCTGAATGTGCAGCCTATTGCTTACAACCTGATGCTTGCGGCTCCGTGTAACCTGTCTGTACGGATGATAGGGGTACCAGTCTGGCGGGGCATCCCATGGTGTCGCCACCTGGTGGGATTCCTACGTGACAGCTGGAGACAGCTGTGTAATTCGAATACCAAATCTCATTTAAGCAATTCTTGTAGGGATGCTTAATTTACATCCCGCTAAAACAATTAAGTAGATTAATGTGGTTGCTCATAATAGATCTCGCTTCAGACGTCATGACCTCCAGCAAGAGGACGTGATGACGTCACAGCACAAGTAGCACACCCTGCGGCCAGATAAACACCACTTCCACATGGCTAATTTCCACACGTCTAACTGCCACATGTCTAACGGTCACATGTCTAACTTACAGACGTCTAACTTCCACATGTCTATCTGCCACATGGCTAATTTTCACATGTCAAACTTTCACATGTCTAACTTCCACACGTCTAACTTCCACATGGGTAACTGTCACTTGTCTAACTTCCACATGTCTAACTTCCACATGTCTAACTTCCACATGTCTAAATTCCACATGTAGAACTCCCACATATCTAACTTCCACATGGCTAACTTCCATGTGTCTAACTTCCACGTGTCTAACTTCCACATGTCTAACTTCCACACATCTAACTTCCACACGTCTAACTTCCACACGTCTACTTTCCACATGTCTAACTCCCACATGTCTAACGCACGGCAGAGATGTGACGCCATGAAAACTGCGATAATCGAACATCTATATTTTTAATCCAGCGAACTTAGCTTCTACACCTTCACACTACCACATTGTCACATTGCTACATTGACAGATTGCTACATTGTCACATTGCTACATCGTCACACTACTACATTGTCACACTACTACATTGTCACACTACTACATTGTCACACTGCTACATTGTCACACTACTACATTTGCACACTACTACATTGTCACATTGCTACATTGTCACACTACTACATTGTCACTCTACTACATTGTCATATTGCTACATTGTCACACTCCTACACCATCACACTACTACATTGTCACATTGCTACATTGTCACATTGCTACATCGTCACACTACTACTTTGTCACACGGCTACATTGTCACACTCCTACACCGTCACACTACTACATTGTCACATGTCTACATTGTCAGACTGCTTCATTATCACACTGCTACATTGTCACATTGCTACACCGTCACATTGCTACACCGTTACACTACTACAGTGTCACATTGCTATATTGTCCCATTGCTACATTGTCACACTACTACATTGTCACATTGCTACATTGTCACACTACTACACTGTCACACTGCTACATTGTCACACTCCTACACCATCACACTACTACATTGTCACATTGCTACATTGTCACACTACTACATTGTCACATTGCTACATTGTCACACTACTACATTGTCACATTGCTACATTGTCACACTACTACATTGTCACACTACTACATTGTCACACTGCTACATTGTCACACTCCTACACCGTCACACTACTACATTGTCACATGGCGACATTGTCAGACTGCTACATTATCACACTACTAAATTGTCATATTGCTACATTGTCACATTGCTGCATTGTCACATGGCTACATTGTCACACTGCTATACTGTCATATTGCTACATTGTCACATTGCTACATTGTCAAACTACTACATTGTCACATTGCTACATTGTCACACTACTACATTGTCACATTGCTACATTGTCACACGGCTACATTGTCACACTCCTACACCGTCACACTACTACATTGTCACATGGCTACATTGTCAGACTGCTTCATTATCACACTGCTACATTGTCACATTGCTACACCGTCACACTACTACAGTGTCATATTGCTACATTGTCACACTCCTACACCATCACACTACTACATTGTCAAATTGCTACATTGTCACACTACTACATTGTCACACTACTACATTGTCACACTGCTACATTGTCACACTCCTACACCGTCACACTACTACATTGTCACATGGCTACATTGTCACACTCCTACACCGTCAAACTACTACATTGTCACATGGCTACATTGTCAGACTGCTACACCGTCACACTACTACATTGTCACATGGCTACATGGTCACACTCCTACACCGTCACACTACTACATTGTCACATGGCTACATTGTCACATGGCTACATTGTCACACTCCTACACCGTCACACTACTACATTGTCACATGGCTACATTGTCACACTCCTACACCGTCACACTACTACATTGTCACATGGCTACATTGTCAGACTGCTACACCGTCACACTACTACATTGTCACATGGCTACATTGTCACACTCCTACACCGTCACACTACTACATTGTCACATGGCTACATTGTCACATGGCTACATTGTCACACTCCTACACCGTCACACTACTACATTGTCACATGGCTACATTGTCACACTCCTACACCGTCACACTACTACATTGTCACATGGCTACATTGTCAGACTGCTACATTATCACACTACTAAATTGTCATATTGCTACATTGTCACATTGCTGCATTGTCACATGGCTACATTGTCAGGCTGCTACATTGTCACATGGCTACACCGTCACACTGCTACACTGTCATATTGCTACAGTGTCACACTGCTCCATCATCACATGAGTACATTGTCATATTGCTACATTGTCACATTGCTCCATCATCACACTACTACATTGTCATATTGCTACATTGTCACACAGCTGCATCAGCAAACTACTACACTGTCATATTGCTACATTCTCACACGGCTACATCATCACACTACTACATTGTCATATTGCTACATTGTCACACAGCTGCATCATCACACTACTACACTGTCATATTGCTACATTCTCACACGGCTACATCATCACACTACTACATTGTCATATTGCTACATTGTCACACAGCTGCATCATCACACTACTACACTGTCATATTGCTACATTCTCACACGGCTACATCATCACACTACTACATTGTCATATTGCTACATTGTCACACTGCTACATTATCACTTTGCTACAAAGTCACATTGCTACATTGTCACATTGCTCACTGTCACACTACTACATTGTCACATTGCTACATTGTCACATTGCTACATTGTCACACTACTACATTGTCACACTACTACATTGTCACATTGCTACATTGTCACATTGCTACATTGTCACATTGCTACATTGTCACACTACTACATTGTCACATTGCTACATTATCACACTACTACATTGTCACATTGCTACATTGTCACATTGCTACATTGTCACCCTACTACATTGTCACATTGCTACATCTTCACACTGCTACATTGTCACATTGCTACATTGTCACATTGCTACATTGTCACACTGCTACATTGTCACATTGCTACATTGTCATATTACTACATTGTCACACTGCTACATTGTCACATTGCTACGCCATCGCCCTACTACAATGTCACACCACTGCGCCCTCACACCACTCCAACCTCACACCACTACACCTTCACACCACTACACATTCACACCACTACACCTTCACACCACTACACCAGCACACCACTACACCCTCACACCGGTATGCCTGCACACCACTCCAACCTCACACCACTCCAACTTCACACCACTACACCTTCACACCACTACAACCTCACACCTCTACACCCTCACACCTCTACAACCTCACATGTCTACACCGTCACACTACTAGACCCTCACACCACTACACCATCACATATCTACACATTCACACCACTACAACCTCAAACCTCTACAACCTCACACATCTACACCATCACACCACTACACCTTCACACCACTACACCATCACACACCTACACCCTCACACCACTATAACCTCACACATCTACACCATCACACCACTACAGCGTCAGACCACTGCAACTTCACACCACTGCAATCTCAAACCTCTACACCCTCACACCACTACAGCCTCACACCACTACACCTTCACACATCTACACATTCACACCACTACAACCTCAAACCTCTACACCCTCACCCCACTACACCCTCACACCTCTACACCCTCACATTTCTACACCCTCACACCACTACACCCTCACACTATTAACCTTCACACCTCTACACCCTCACACCACAACAACATTACACATCTACACCATCACACCACTACACTTTCACACCACTACAACCTCAAACCTCTACATCCTCACACCACTACACCCTCACACCACTACACGCTCACACCTCTACAGCCTCACACCACTACACCTTCACACCCTCACACCACTACAAATTACACATCTACACCATCACACCACTACACCCTCACACCACTACAACATTACACATCTACACCATCACACCACTGCACCCTCACACCACTACACGCTCACACCTCTACAACCTCACACCACTACACCTTCACACCACTACACCCTCACACCACTAACCTTCACCACTGCAACGTCACACTTCTACACCCTCACACCACTACAACCTCACATTTCTACACCCTCACTCCACTACACCCTCACACCACTAACCTTCACACCACTACAACCTCACACTTCTACACCTTCACACATCTACACCCTCACACCACTACTCCTTCACACCACTACAACCTCACATTTCTACACCTTCACACCACTACACCCTCAGACCTCTGCACCCTCACACCACTGCCCCTTTACACCACTACACCCTCACACCTCAACACCCTCACACCACTGACCTTCACACCACTACACCCTCACACCTCTACACCCTCATACCACTACACCTTCACACCACTACACCCTCACATATCAACACCCTCACGCCACTAACCTTCACACCACTACAACCTCACACTTCTACACCCTCACATCACTACAACCTCACACAACTACACCCTCACACCACTACACCTTCACACCTGTACACCCTCACACCACTACAACCTCACACAACTACACCCTCACACCACTACACCTTCACACCTGTACACCCTCACACCACTACACCCTCACACATCTACACCCATACACCATTACACCCTCATGCATTCATGGCTTTCCTCTATCTACTGGAGGCCTACAGGGTGCTGGTGGAGGCCCGCCTAGTGCTGGCGGAGGCCTGCCTAGTGCTGGTGGAGGTCCCTAGCGCTGAGGAAGGACCAACTAGTGCTGAGGGAGGTCCATAGTGCTGGGGGAGGCCTGCCTAGTGCTGGTGAAGGTCACTAGTGCCGGGGGAGGCCTGTCTAGTGCTGCTGGAGGGTCCTACTAACTCCTAGTGCAGGGGGAGTTCCGCATAGTGTGGGTAGAGGCCTGGCTAGTGCTGGTGGAGGTCCCTAGTGCTGAGTGAGGCCCGCCTAGTGCTGGTAAGGGGTCCCTAGTGCTGGGGGAGGCCCTCTAGTGCTCGGGGAGGCCCATATTGCTGGGGAGGCCCGTCTAGTGCTGGGGGAGGCCCATATTGCTGGGAGGCCTGCCTAGTGCTGGGGAGGCCCTCCTAGTGCTGGGGGAGGCCCGCGCACCTACTGCTGTGGTAGTCCCATATTGCTGGGGAGGTAGAGGCCTGCCTAGTGCTGGAGGAGGCCCTCCTAGTGCTGGGGGAGGCCCGTCTAGTGTTGGTGGAGGCCTGCATAGTGCTGGGAGAGGCACACGTAGTACTGGGGGAGGCACACCTAGTTGTAAAGTCGTCTGGCAGCTGTGGTTGTGTAGGCAGGCTATATGAAATCAATTCAGGCAAGGAGAGAAAGGAAGAGTATAAAGAGTGAAAGTAGCACGAAAGCTTGCACCCTCAGGTTTATTATTATATAGTGGTACATGGATCTGACATTGCATACCACCTGACCATGCTCTCCAATCAACACCAAGCATTTCTAGGTCCACCAATGAACAGTAAGCGTTCTTGTGTCACCATGGCTACTGTGATCTACCCACCACCACCATGCCTTGTGGCTGCTTGGCCTGCACCTGCCCTGTTGTGTGTGTGTGGTGATCCGTGACTAACAGTTGGGTGGGAGGGGGTAGTGAGTAGAGCTCTTTAGCTCCTTCCACACTAACAGTAGTGCCCCTCTCACACTTATCTATTTAATACACAATGACTATTGACTACAAGTAAAGAGTCACCCGCAACTACATGAATGTATTTATGTAGTTGCTGGTGACTCTTTACTTGTAGACCATTTGTACTCCTTTATAGCCCATTTCACATTCCCCACCAATGCGTTTTATCAGAATATTTTACATAGTGTTGGATGAGGCCCCTAGTGCTGGGGGAGGCTCCCAGTGCTGAAGGAGGCCAGCCTAGTGCTGGGGGAGGCCCCTAGTGCTGGTGGATGCCCTCCTAGTGCTGGGGGAGCCCCACCTAGTGCTGGGGGAGGCCCAGCTAGTGCTGGTGGATACTCTGCTAGTGCTGGGGAGGCCCGCCTAGTGCTGGGGGAGGCCTGCATAGTGCTGGTAGAGGCCCTGCTAGTGCTGGGGGAGGCCTGCCTAGTGCTGGGGGAGCGCCGCATAGTGCTGGTAGAGGCCCTGCTAGTGCTGGAGGAGGCCCGCCTAGTGCTGGGGGAGGCCTGCCTAGTGCTGGTAGAGGCACTACTAGTGCTCGGGGAGGCCCGCATAGTGCTGGTAGAGGCACTGCTAGTGCTCGGGGAGGGAGGGCCGCATAGTGCTGGTAGAGGCACTACTAGTGCTGGAGGAGGCCCGCCTAGTGCTGGGGGAGGCCTGCCTAGTGCTGGTAGAGGCACTACTAGTGTTCGGGGAGGCCCGCATAGTGCTGGTAGAGGCCCTGCTAGTGCTCTGGGAGGGAGGGCCGCATAGTGCTGGTAGAGGCACTGCTAGTGCTCGGGGAGGGAGGGCCGCATAGTGCTGGTAGAGGCACTGCTAGAGCTGGCGGGGGGGGGGGCCCGAATAGTGTTGGTCGAAGGCAATACAGTGCTCGGGGGGGGAGGCGCATAGTGCTGGTAGAGGCACTGCTAGTGCTGGCGGGGGGGGCCGCATAGTGCTGGTAGAGCCCTGCTAGTGCTGGCGGGAGGGAGGGCCGCATAGTGCTGGTAGAGGCACTGCATAGTGCTCGGGGAGGGAGGGCCGCATAGTGCTGGTAGAGGCACTGCTAGAGCTGGCGGGGGGGGGGTGGGAGAGGGCCGCATAGTGCTGGTTGAGGCCTGTAATCTGGGTGGGGAAGGGGCGCATAGTGCTGGTAGAGGCAATGCTAGTGTGGCGGGGGGGGAGGGACCGCATAGTGCTCGGTGGAAGCACTGCTAGAGCTGACGAGGGGGGGGGGGGGGGCGCGGCCGCATAGTGCCCTGGTAGAGGCACTGCTAGTGTAGGGGCGGGGGGGGGGAGGGCCGCATAGTGCTGGTAGAGGCACTGCTAGTGCTCAGCGGGGGGGAGGGGGCGGCATAGTGTGGTAGAGGCCACTGCTAGAGCTGGGGGGGGGGGGGGGGGAGGGCCGCATAGTGCTGGTAGAGGCACCGCGCGGTGCTAGAGCTGGCGGGGGAGGGGGGGGGGCCAGAATAGTGCGTAGAGGCACTGCTAGTGCTGGCGGGGGGGGAGGGCCCGCATAGTGCTGAGTAGAGGCCCTGCTAGTGCTCGGGAGAGCCGCATAGTGCTGGTAGAGGCACTATAGTGCTCGGGGAGGGCCCGCATAGTGCTGGTAGAGGCCCTGCTAGTGGGGGGGGGGTGGGAGGGCCGCATAGTGCTGGTAGAGGCGCTGCTAGTGCTGGCGGGGGGGGCCCCCCCCCTTGTTTATTATGCCTTCACTGCCCTACGTCGTGCAGCCGTATCCCGCCAACTGTCAATACTGGCCCTGCTCCGGGCGCAGTGCTGGGCGGCACCGTGGAGGGGTGCATAGATCCAGCTCCCCACTGCGTACTGGAGTTGCGGGAGGGTGTCTGGAGCAGTCGGTCCTCCAGCACCAAGTGGATCGCACGGAAGTATATTAGCATGCCCTGACACATGGGTGGCGCTGGGACCCTACTGGAGGGTCAGGGTGCCCAGTCACCCCTTACTGGAGGAGGCACCCTGACAAGGAACTGGGACCAACCAGAAACCAGACCTACTGGAGGAGCTATTCTGCACACTCTGATGGACTGGAACCTCTCAGCCAACTCATTGACACATACAGGAGACGTCCGTGATGTGGCAAGGCAGTGTGTGACTTGAGAATTGTGTGGTGGGGCAGGGTGTGACAAGGCAGTGTGTGACTGAGGAAGTGTGTGACTGGGGCAGTGTGTGACTGAGGTAGTGTGACTGAGGCAGTGTGACTGAGCTCTGTGTGAATGGGCTCTGTGTGACTGGTCACTGTGTAACTGTGACAGTGTGACGGGGCACTGTGTGACTGGGACAATGTGACTGAGCTCTGTGTGACTGTGACAGTGTGATGGGGCACTGTGTGACTGGGACAGTGTGACTTAGCTCTGTGTGACTGTGACAGTGTGACGGGGCACTGTGTGACTGGGACAGTGTGACTGAGCTCTGTGTGACTGGTCGCTGTGTGACTAGGCGGTGTTTGACAGGAACGGCGGTATGATCGAGTTATGCCTGGGGCATTGTTTGACTGGGGCAGCGTGTAGTGGGGCAATGTCTGACTGAAAATGTGTGTGCATGGAGCAAAGCGTGGCCTGGAACACTGTGTGAATTTCAACAGCAATTGTACAATTATAATCATCACTAAGACTTTGTATACTTAGTGTATTGTTCATGAAGCATGCAGTGAAGCCACTGTTCTGTGAAGCATGCAGTGAAGCCACTGTTCTGTTGAAGTGTGCAGTGGAGCCACTGTTCTGTGGAAGCATGCAGTGAAGCCACTGTTCTGTTGAAGCGGGCAGTGGAGCCACTGTTCTGTGGAAGCATGCAGTGAAGCCACTGTTCTGTTGAAGTGTGCAGTGAAGCCACTGTTCTGTTGAAGTGTGCAGTTAAGCCACTGTTCTGTGGAAGCAGGCAGTGAAAACACTGTTCTGTTGAAGTGTGCAGTGGAGCCACTGTTCTGTTGAAGTGTGCAGTGAAGCCACTGTTCTGTGGAAGCATGCAGTGAAGCCACTGTTCTGTTGAAGTGTGCAGTGAAGCCACTGTTCTGTTGAAGCAGGCAGTGGAGCCACTGTTCTGTTGAAGCGTGGTGGCTTCACTGCAGCTGCTGGCCCCGTCACCTGCCACTTGCCTCAACTTCCGTCTGCAGCACCCCAGCAGGACGCCACCTGGTGACTAACGGCGTGAATCGTGGGTGCGCGACTTTACCCTGGGAGAAACACGGTGATAGAGGGAGGCACACGGGGGGCAGGGGGAGACTTTTGACAGTTTTGACACACAAGGAGACACACAGGAGACACAGGGGGATACACACAGACATTCACAGGGAGACACGCAAGGAGACACACAGACATTCACAGGGAGACACGCACGGAGACACAGGGAACTAAGAGGCGGGAAGACGGAAACTAACACGGGCATCAACCACTAGGAGACACGCAAGGAGACACACAGACATTCACAGGGAGACACGCACGGAGACACAGGGAACTAAGAGGCGGGAAGACGGAAACTAACACGGGCATCAACCACTAGACGTCGCAATTACTACCAACAGTGACTGACTGCTAGCAGTGACGCCTACTATCTTTGACAGAAAGCTGTCCTGGTGGCGACACCAGCTATGACCGGTATTACTGTGACGCCTACTATCTTTGACAGGAAGCTGTCCTGGGGCCGTATGCACCAAGTTGTGCTAGGCTTAACCGGAGCTAGGCGTTAGCCTTGGTCAGCTAGCACGGGTAGGGGGGGCTCCGCGAAAGAGGAAAAGTGATATGCACCAATGTCTTAGCCGGGGCGGGTAGCTGACCGTGAGTTTATAGATTTGGGAATTCCCTCCAGTCGACAATATTAATATTGCCACCGTTGTAGCGGCGGCATTACTTTTGGTTCGTTTTTACGGTTAATTTGCTAAAATATCACTTCTACAGTATGTAACTCTGTTAAATATGACAGCATTTAATAGATTTGGGCGTAATATATTCCCGCCGATTCGGCGGCGAAGGCGGCGGCCATGTTTGGTTGACGTTTGGACAGTATGGATATCGACGTCGCTGCGGCGGCGGCGATTTGTTTACTTTACACTCGTCCACTAGGCTACGGTCCACGGTTAGCGCTGGCCCCGATTGGTGCATACCAATTTTCCACAGTTAGCCATGTGGAGATACCCAAACCGCGGTTAAGGCCCTAACTCCGATTGGTGCATACGGCCCCTAGTGGCGACACCAGCTATGACCGGTATTACTGTGACGCCTACTATCTTTGACAGTAAGCTGTCCTGGTGGCGACACCAGCTATGACCGGTATTAGTGTGGCGCAAATCTTTGACAGTAAGCTGTCCTGGCGGCGACACCAGCTATGACCGGTATCACCGTGACACCAACTAGCGGGTCGCTGTGAGCTGCCGGACCCAGCTCCAATCACGGGCCGGACCGTCATAACGGGAAGACGGACCAGGACCCGGCTTCACTCCGGCTGTGGGTAGGCGGTGGGGAGGGGGCGGGGTGCCGGAAGGTGGTTAACTAAACAGACCCCCCCCCACCCCCCCACACACACACCTCGTGTGGACGCCCGCCGGACGTGGCGACCAGCTTCACCCAGAAGGCACCTGAGAGACGCATCCCGGGCCGGGCGGACCCTGCAGTGTAGAAACCCGTGTATTCAGACGGGGGGCCGGGCGGGACGACACGGCGCCGTCCGACCACAGGGGCGGGGCGGGGGTATACAGGGAGGCGGCAGTCTGAATGGCCAAGGTGGCTTAACAGAGATCTACATATCTGATATGACCTTAGATGTTGCTAGGACGTAAAACAACAACAAACAAGGCCACAAAGGGCGATCTCTCTGCAGTTCAAAAGCCTCCGTGTAAGTTAGGTGTGTGGATGGTGAGTCTGAGTCAGTGTGAGTCGGAATGAATGAGGCAGTGTGAATCAGTACAGTATAGCATGAGTGAGTCAGTGTGAGGCAATGTGAGGCAGTATGAGTGAGTCAGTGTGAGGCAATGTGAGGCAGTATGAGTGAGTACGGTTAAGTGTAGTCTGCATCAGTGTGTGTATGTGTGAGTCAGTATGAGTGACTCAGTGTGAGTACATGTGAGTCAGTATGAGTGACTCAGTGTGAGTATGTGTGAGTCAGTATGAGTGAGTATGTGTGAGTCAGTATTAGTGAGTCAGTGTGAGTACATGTGAGTCCGTATGAGTGAGTCAGTGTGAGTATGTGTGAGTCAGTATGAGTGAGTCAGTGTGAGTACATGTGAGTCAGTATGCATGAGTCAGTGTGAGTCAGTATGATTGAGTCAGTGTGAGTGAGTCAGTGTGAGTACATGTGAGTCAGTATGAGTGAGTCAGTGTGAGTCTGCACGGAGCATTGCACGTGGGATGAATCGGACGTCTCTGGCTTTCTACAGGATGGCGGCGCGTGGCCGGACGGCCCCGTGTGCAGTCCGGTATTGACCGGCGCGCCCCGAGGTCGGCCCGGCGTCAGCTGCTCCGAGTCAGGCATGTTCAGCCGCCACAAGCGGAAGGCCGTGCGTCGCGCCCCCAGCGTGGAGGAGGCGCTCTTCTCGCCGCTGCGCATCGCGTACGGGACGGGGCTGGACCGGGCCAGCTTCGACGGCAGCGCGCCAAGCGGCAGTTTGGAGAACCTGCACCTGGTGCACGGCGAGCCCGCCGCACGCCGCTTTGAGGTGCGCACCACCCCACCCACACACACACCGCCACACACACACCTCCCGCACCGCTATTTGCCAATATCGCTGCCAATTCGGCGGCGGCATTAATATCGGTTCGATTATTGGTTTAATTTGACCAAATTCGGCGGTGGCCTTAATATCGCTTCGATTTCTGGTTTAATTTGGCAAAATTGCACTTTTTTTAAATGTTATTCTGTCGGCGGCGGTGCCCGGCGACGGCAATTTGTTTTGTTTATATTAGTCGATTCGACAATATTAATATCGCCGCCGATTTAGCGGCGGCGTTAATATCGGTTCGATTTTAGGGTTAATTTGATGAAATTTCACTTATTGCATATGTAATTCTGTCAAATATGATAGCATTGAATAGATTGACACCCACACACACACACTGATGGCACACTAACCGGCGCGGCCTGCCGGTAAACCTGATATGAAAGCATGGTAGCTTAGCCTAGGCTATGGTCGGCGGCTAGCGCTGGCACCACTTTATGCATGTGGATTTTCCACCGTTAGCCGTGTGGTGCCACCCAAACCATGGTTAGGGCGCTAGCACCAGCCCATGCATACGGGCCCTGGGCATTACCTGAGTCAGCACTGTGTGCTTTGTGACCACGTGGTTACACATAGTCACCATATTTACTGTGAAGCACTAGGTCTAACACTAACACAATTTTGGCAAATTGGATCGAAAAAGTGTGTACAACTATAATTTATAGCTTGAGCAACATATTATTTCATATGACATGTCTATAGTTTCAGTTAGTGACTTCATAAGCACTTGGACTAAGTTGGAGCTAATATGAAAGCTTGTTTTATTTAACGAGCACATTGCTTTTTATCATCGTCTATTGGGCGTCAACTAAAAGGTGATTGTGACATATTTCTTTGGAGGAAACCCACTGCCACCACATAGGCTCCTCTTTCTGATAAGCAGCATATATATATATGCACTTTCTCACAGACAGGACAGCACATACCACATCCTTTGATGAACCAGTTGTGGACCACTTATGAAATCCCGTTATTGCAGCCACCCGCACGATATATGCGGGCTACAGAATGCTATCGATGGCCGATCCCGTTAGGTGGTACGCGGAGGTTATGGTTACTGTCATTATGTCCTCATGTCATTAGCTGTACTGCTCAACAAGGCTATCCTGTGTAACGCATACGGTTCATAGCTCCTCTTTTCTCTTCCGTACTATTATATGAATTATATATCAGAGCTTACCCCATAGTAGATACAACACACAACATGAGATCTGAGTTCAGCACCAGCAGAAGTGTAGATAATAGATGATCTGAATGCTTAGTTTTATTCACTTATATAATGTTTTCAGATACATACAACAGTGGATGTTACAGACCTCCTTATTGGCTATTACATTCATGCACACCAGTCATTCCTCTCCCGCGTGATCTCTCGCTAACATAGTTCACCATTGGCTGCCTTCAGGACCCACCCTCCCACCCAGGGAGTACTGTTTCTCATTTAGCCATCTCGATACTCAATGCTGGCTGCTGGTTCCTGGTGGTGATCGGGGAGGCTGGCCGCTGGTTCCGCTGGTTCCTGGTGGTGATCGGGGAGGCTGGCCGCTGGTTCCTGGTGGTGATCGGGGAGGCTGGCCGCTGGTTCCTGGTGGTGATCGGGACGGCTGACTGCTGGTTCCTGGGGGTGATCGGGGTGGCTGCCGCTGGTCCTGGTTGATGGGAGGCTCGGCTACTGCGGTTCCTGGTGGTGATCGGGGCGGCTGACTGCTGGTTCCTGGTGGTGATCGGGACGGCTGACTGCTGGTTCCTGGTGGTGATCGGGGCGGCTGGCTGCTGGTTCCTGGTGGTGATCGGGGCAGCTGGCCGCTGGTTCCTGGTGGTGATCGGGACGGCTGGCCGCTGGTTCCTGGTGGTGATCGGGACGGCTGGCCGCTGGTTCCTGGTGGTGATCGGGGCGGCTGGCTGCTGGTTCCTGGTGGTGATCGGGACGGCTGGCCGCTGATTCCTGGTGGTGATCGGGACGGCTAGCCGCTGGTTCCTGGTGGTGATCGGGGTGTGATCGGGGTGGCTTGTTCCTGATGGTGATCGGGGTGGCTGGCCGCTGGTTCCACTGGTTCGTGGTGGTGATCGGGGCGGCTAACTGCTGGTTCGTGGTGGTGATCGGGGCGTCTGGCTGCTGGTACGTGGTGGTGATCGGGGCGGCTGGCTGCTGGTTCCTGGTGGTGATCGGGGCGGCTGACTGCTGGTTCCGCTGGTTCCTGGTGGTGATCGGGGTGGCTGGCTGCTGGTTCCGATGGTTCCTGGTGGTGAGCGGGGCGGCTGGCCGCTGGTTCTGGTGGTGAGCGGGCTGCTGGTTCCTGGTGGTGATCAGGGCTGCTGGTTGCTGATAGTTGCTCGGGGCGGCTGGTTGATTGATGGTGGTGGCTCGGGGCGGCTGGTTGCTGGTGGTGGCTCGGGGCAGCTGGTTGCTGGTGGTGGCTCGGGACGGCTGGTTGCTGGTGGTGGCTCGGGGACGCTGGTTGCTGGTGGTGGCTCGGGGTGGCTGGTTGCTGGTGGTGGCTCGGGGCGGCTGGTTGATGGTGGTGGCTCGGGACGGCTGGTTGCTGGTGGTGGCTCGGGGCGGCTGGTTGCTGGTGGTGGCTCGGGGCGGCTGGTTGCTGGTGGTGGCTCGGGGCGGCTGGTTGCTGGTGGTTGCTCGGGACGGCTGATTGCTGGTGGTGGCTCCGAACGGCTGGTTGCTGGTGGTGGCTAGGGGCAGCTGGTTGCTGGTGGTGGCTCGGGGCGGCTGGTTGCTGGTGGTGGCTCGGGGCAGCTGGTTGCTGATGGTGGCTCGGGGCGGCTGGTTGCTGGTGGTGGCTCCGGGCGGCTGGCCGCTGGTTGCTCGGGGCGGCTGGTTGATGGTGGTGGCTCGGGGCCGCTGGTTGCTGGTGGTGGCTCGGGGCAGCTGGTTGCTGGTGGTGGCTCGGGACGGCTGGTTGTTGGTGGTGGCTCGGGGACGCTGGTTGCTGGTGGTGGCTCGGGGCGGCTGGTTGCTGGTGGTGGCTCGGGGCGGCTGGTTGCTGGTGGTGGCTCGGGACGGCTGGTTGCTGGTGGTGGCTCGGGACGGCTGGTTGCTGGTGGTGGCTCGGGGCGGCTGGTTGCTGGTGGTGGCTCGGGGCGGCTGGTTGCTGGTGGTGGCTCGGGGCGGCTGGTTGCTGGTGGTGGCTCGGGGCGGCTGGTTGCTGGTGGTGGCTCGGGGCGGCTGGTTGCTGGTGGTGGCTCGGGGCGGCTGGCCGCTGGTTGCTGGTCGTGGCTCGGGGCGGCTGGATAACCGGAGACCAACAGCACACAGACAGCACAACGTCAGCACACCAAACAACACGGCAACAGTATGCAGATAGCACAATGTCAGCACACCAACAGCACACCAACAACATGCTGGCAGAATGTACAGCACAACGAAGCACACCAACAGCACACCAACAAGGATAGACAGCACAACGAAGCACACCACTAACACGCCAACAACATGCAAGCAGCATACAGACAACAAACCAACAGCACACCAACAAGGATATACAGCACAACGAAGCACACCACCAACATGCCAACATGCAAGCAGCATACAGACAACAAACCAACAGCACACCAACAAGGATATACAGCACAACGAAGCACACCACCAACACGCCAACATGCAAGCATCATACAGACTACAAACCAACAGCACACCAACAGCACACCAACAACGATAGACAGCACAACGAAGCACACCACTAACGTGCCAACAACATGCAAGCAGCATACAGACAACAAACCAACAGCACACCAACAAGGATAGACAGCACAATGAAGCACACCAACAACACGCCAACAACATGCAAGCATCATACAGACAACAAACCAACAGCACACCAACAGCACACCACCAACACGCCAACATGCACTTGAAGGGGGTAGTGTTGGCTATGAAACAAGAGGAGGGGGAAACAGTAGCTGCATACTGTCAGTGTTTTAAAACAGCGGTAGCGAAAGGCTGGGATCTCCTGAGTGCAGTTTTCGTTACTGACATGTTTGAAATACTCCTTTCGAGATTTCAAGATTCTTTATTAGATGATAATACCATGTGGTATGTGGGAACGAATCGACCCAAAACTCTTGAAGAAGCCTTCGAAATATCTATTCTCAGTGATAGGTCTGTAATCAGGCAGCAGAGGCGTGCAAAAGCACATGGTGGTAATTTAGCTATTTGTAAGCAAATAGATAGTCTAAATGGCACTTCTTTGGATATTTCCAAGTCTTTCTCTTCTTCCAGAGGTTCTAAATCCTCTGGTTCACATGAAGTCACTCACTGCAAGGTGAAATAATGTCTCTTATGCCGCAGTCACACTACGACGTGTCTCACCAACATTGGACAACGCGTGCCAAGGTGTTGGGTTTTTGGGCGAAATGTCGGGCCGCGTTGAAAGTTTTGTGCTTGCACAAAACTTTCCACGCTGGCCGACGCGCGCCGACGGGTTGCGTAGCGCGTTACGGGCGCGTTTGCAGGACCTCGACACGCGTTACCAGCGCGTAGCCGGCCCGCTCGTAGCACGTTGAGAAACGTTCATCAATGTCGTGGAATTTTCCCCCAACTGCGACCGGCCCATTA
Organism: Branchipolynoe longqiensis; assembly: GCA_030323885.1. Classification (NCBI taxonomy): domain Eukaryota; kingdom Metazoa; phylum Annelida; class Polychaeta; order Phyllodocida; family Polynoidae; genus Branchipolynoe; species Branchipolynoe longqiensis. The sequence goes on from CM059188.1 coordinate 4,867,329, forward strand.
AAGCATCGGTAATGTTCCATCAACGGGTTTGGGGCGGTTATTGGCGTTGCTCCAGCGGTTCTCGACGGGTTGAACGTGCTGCTGGTGGACGTGTTGCTGGCGCATGTGGACGTGTTGCTTGCGCGTCTGGGCATGTTGCTGGTGCGTGTGAACGTGTTGCTGGCGCGTCGGCGGCGGTCCGCCGGCATTCTGCGGACATGTCGTCAGCGTGTTGGGTTTGTGTATATAATGCTATAGACCTTTCCCACGCACTCAACGTGCCGATAGCGCGCTGGCAACCCCCCGATAACACGTCCATAACACGTTGATAACACGCTTGCAACCCGCCGACTTGCTTTAACGCGCTGGCGACATGGCGATAACACGTCGATAACACGCTAATCAAGCGTGGGAACCTGGTGCCGGATGTTTGAAATTGGGTCAAGCGGCCTTGGGTTTTTTGTTTTCCACCCCCCCACCGGCGCAACACGTTGGCGGCGCGCCAATAACACACCAGCAACACGCTGCCAACATGCTGCCAACACGCTGCGCTGCGTCGAGTTTTCTCAAAACATGCCGAAAAGTTTGACGTTTCTCAATGCATTGAATATATTTAGTGTGTTGGCGGCACGCCGGGAGAAACGTCGTAGTGTGACTGCACCATTAGGAAGTGCATAAGTAACTTGTCGTTAGGCAGTAGAGTTTCTGACCATTCGGCGATTAACGCCATGAACGCTGCGACACCTTCTCGTGTCAATTCTTCCAACCGGGACATATGTGGTGAATTGCCGCACGTAAAACTAGGGCAGTGGGTTGGGGTAGAAAATGCTGGCATAATTAGGCACACTTCAGTCGCACAGCACACGGCGGGGCATGCGCTGTCAATGCAACAGAAGGAGCCAATGGAAATTTTCCACCAGTTGCACAGACGCTGCCGGTTGGTGCGTCTCACGTGTATCCATAGGTGCGGAAAAGCAATGCCTTTAGGCAAAGAAAGCATAGTTCAGTGCCAAAGAGGAAAATATCTTGTTACTTGTGTAATGAAGCACACATGATGCGCGATTGTCACTAGGTCCATGATAATGAGCAAGTAGCTCACTGAGCTGGTAACGAGCGAGTTGCTCACTGAGTTGGTAACGAGCTGGTAACGAGCAAGTAGCTCACTGAGCTGTGAACAAGCGAATTGCTCATTGAGCTGGTACCGAGCTGGTACCGAGCTGGTACCGAGCTGGTAACGAGCGATTTGCTCACTGTGCTGGTAAACCAGCTAGTCAATGAACTGCTAGTTGAGGCACACATTGAGCTGATTAGCACCTAATCGCTGACCTCACCTGATCCTTGGTTACTAGCTAGGTAATAGCTGGGTACTGACTGGATACTTATTGGATACTGACTGTGTACTGGCTGGTGGGCGTGTTACTGATGTCTCTGTGCTGTCTCAGTTCAGGCTGGGTACTGTTGATGGTACTGTCTGAGTGCTGTCTGGGCACTGTCTGAGTTCTGTCAGCACTGATTTGGGTACTGCCTGGTTACTGGCTGGGTACTATCTGAGTGTTGTCTGGGTGTTACTGGGTACTGATTTAGGTACTGACTGGGTACTGCCGGGGTACTGCCGGGGTAGTCCGGGTACTGACTACTGGCTGGGTGCTGTCTGGGTGCTGTCTGGGTGCTGTCTGGGTGCTGTCCAGGTGGCCGGCCTGTCCGGTGGCAGCGCCGCTGGTTCCCTCCCCCCCCCTCCTCCTCCCCCCCCCCCCGCCTGCTCAGCTGCAACTCCTCACTGTGTGTATAATTAGTAACCTGTCGGAGTGGCCATCTTCAGGAATGTACAACTGAGTCATGATGTAAGCCTGCCTTCACTCCGTCTGACGGAGTGATCTCTAATTGAACGCCAGTAACAGCGTCAAGTGGCAAAGGCCTGCCGTCTACATAAAATGACCCAGAGCGCCCGGCGCCGCGAGTCAGAACCAGCCGCCCACATGTCGGCCATTAGTGCATTAGCGGGCCCCGCTTCAGGCCTCCAGTAGCGCCTGCTCCAGTGTCACCGCCAGCTGCCAGCCTGCGTTGCGGGGAAAGGAGCTCGTCCCACCTGGAGGAGGGCTCCAGGAGGATCAGAGCCAGACTTAGCCGCAGGAGGCCTCTCCCGTTCTGTTAGAAGCAGGTGTGAGTGCAGATCCGCGGGCCGGGGGACGGCCGGGTCCGGGGGACCGCCGGTCCGGGGAGCAGCTCCGGCAGGGTGAGGAGCAGCTCGTGCCGGGTGAGGAGCAGCTCGGGCCGAGTGGGGAGCAGCTCGGGTTGAGTGAGGAGCAGCTTGGGCCGAGGAGCAGCTCTACCCGGGTGGGGAGCAGCTCGAGCCGGGTGGGGAGCAGCTCGAGCCGGGTGGGGAGCAGCTTGGGCCGGTTGAGGAGCAGTTCTAGCCGGGTGGGAAGCAGTTCGGGCCGGGGAGCAGCTCGAGCCGGGTGGGGAACAGATCGGCCCGGTTGAGGAGTACCTCGGGCCGGGTGGGGAGCAGCTCTAGCCGGGTGGAAAGCAGTTAGCGCCGGGGAGCAGCTCTACCCGGGTGGGGGGCAGCTCGAGCCAGGTGGGGAGCAACTCTAGCCGGGTGGGGAGCAGCTCGGGCCGGGTGAGGAGCAGCTCGCGGTGCTGGTCCTGAGGAGAGGTTGGCGTGTACAGCAGAGCTGGAGAGGGAGCTCGGAGCGGCTGAGGACTGCGGGGAACAACTGCCAACCTGTCGGTGACTGTTGAGTACTTGGACCTGGACGTGGTGCCCCGCTGGTCAGGAGACCAGCTCTGTCAGGGTCGGGCGACCTGCTGTTTCCTGCCTCGCACCGCCCCACACTGCCTCACCTCTCAGGTCACCGCCTCATCTCACACCGGCTCCCCTCTCACCACACACCGCCTCGCGTCACACCGCCTCGCGTCACACCGCCTCGCAACACACCGCCTCGCAACACACAGGCTCGTCACACACCGCCTCGCCACACAACGCCTCGCGTCACACCGCCTCGCCACACACCGCCTAGCAACACACAGGCTCGTCACACACCGCCTCGCCACACAACGCCTCGCGTCACACTGCCTCGCTTCACGCTGCGTCGCCTCACACCACCTCCCCTTAGACTGCCTAGTCTCTTTTCTCTCACCGCCTCGCCTCCCACCGCCTCCCCTCTCGCCTCACATCGCCTCGCCACACACCCTGGTCACCGCCTCTCAGCCACCCTCAGTGACGCTCAGTAACTTTACCTGAATGACGGCGAATCGAGCCGAGTGACTGGGGAGCTGAAAGGAGTGACTGACAGTGCTGGGTTTAGTGACCGCCAGGAACATGGTGAGTGGGTGAAGGTGACCCTGCTCTCACTGACAGTGTCCGCCTGACAGTGAGTTGCTCTGAGTAACTGACAGTGTTCGCCTGACCATAGTGTCCGCCTGACAGTGAGTTGCTCTGAGTAACTGACAGTGTCCGCCTGACAGTGAGTTGCTCTGAGTAACTGACAGTGTTCGCCTAATAGTGAGTTGCTCTGAGTAACTGACAGTGTCCGCCTGACCGTAGTGTTGGTGACCTGCTCTGAGCGGTGACCTGCTCTGAGCCTGACCGTGACCTGCTCTGAGTAACTGACAGTGTCAGCCTGACTGTGACCTGCTCTGAGTAACTGACAGTTTCAGCCTGACCATGACCTGCTCTGAGTAACTGACTGTTTCAGCCTGACCATGACCTGCTCTGGGTAACTGACAGTTTCAGCCTGACTGTGACCTGCTCTGAGTAACTGACAGTTTCAGCCTGACCGTGACCTGCTCTGAGTAACTGACAGTGTCAGCCTGACCATGACCTGCTCTGAGTAACTGACAGTGTCAGCCTGACCGTGACCTGCTCTGAGTAACTGGCTGTTTCACCCTGACCGTGACCTGCTCTGAGTAACTGACTGTTTCAGCCTGACCGTGACCTGCTCTGAGTAACTGACAGTTTCAGCCTGACCATGACCTGCTCTGAGTAACTGACTGTTTCAGCTTGACCGTGACCTGCTCTGAGTAACCGACCGTGAGCTGCTCTGACAGGTGACAGATGTGCGCGTGCGGTGCGGCGCCCTGCCCGCCGCCCGCCTGTCCCGCCGCCCTCTCGGGCGCCAAGAGGCTTCCGATTGCCCGGCTTGGGTTGGGGGGCGATGGCAGGCGAGGCGAGTCCGGGGGGCGGTGGGGACGAGTGGAGCGACATGGGGCTGTGGACGGCACGACTGTGGACGCTGAGCCGGCAGCTGTCGGACCAGGCCCCGGGCCGGCCGATCGCCGGGCCTCCCGAGACGGTGCGTCCACCTGAACTCCTCCTTTGGCTTTCACTTGTATTATTTGTATTCTTTGTATTCTGATGCTGCTCCTGGACCTAGCAGTAAATTAGGTGTCCGCTCCAGATGCCCACCAGGTGGCGCACTGCTCTAGGTGCCCGCCAGGTGACGTCCTGCTCCAGGTGCCCGCCAGGTGGTGCACTGTTCCAGGATCCCACCTGGCGCCGACATGCTCCAAGTGCCCACCAGATGGCGTGCTGTTCCAGGTGCCCGCCAGCTGGCGCCCTGCTCTAGGTGACAGCTAGGTGGCGTGTTGTTCCAGTCCCCACCTCGTGGTACCCTGCTCCAGGTGCCCACCTCAGTGTGAGCTATTTTTTCACCAAGACTAGTCGAGGATACGTATCTTTTCGTGAAGGAGTTATCATAGAATAAAGAAGATTATCCATGAGTAAATAATTCTTTTCTTCATTCTCCCTTAACGTATATTCTGGCATTTTTTTCTGCTCATTCATGACTTCATCAAATGGCAGTTTATAGTGTTCAAATGGAATTGCGTTTTCTGCTAATATAGAATCAAATGCAAACTTTTCCACTGGTTCTTTAGCCTCTGTATCAGGTCTCAACCTAGACAGCATATCAGCCCATACATTATCTACCCCTTTCATATAGACAATAGGTGCTGAGAATTCCGCCAATAATACTGCCCAACATTGAATACGTGTATTACGGATCTCCTTAGTGAAAAAACATTTTAGTGGAGCATGGTCTGTATAAATAGTCAATTCAGCACCGTATAAGTTAGTTTAACTAATGAATAAATTATAGCAAATGCTTCTTTTTCTATCATAGGATAATTACGCTGAGCAGAAGAAAATCTAGTACTTATTAAATGCACAGGCCTATCTATTCCATTTTCATCTTCCTGTACCAGAACAGCACCTAGACTGGACTCAGAAGCATCTATATACAGCTTATAAGGCTTAAAAGGATCAGGAAATTTTAGAAGGACACATTCTAATGGAAGACTTTTCAACTCATTCCAAGTATTTTCACATTCTACAGTCCAAACAAAGCTACATTTATTACTAGTCAAATAAGTTATAGGAGCTACAACATCAGCATAATTAGGAATTAATTGTCTATGATACCCTGCCGACCCTAGCAAACGTCTTACTTCTTTTTTACTAGTCGGAGAAGCCATATCCCTAATCGCAACAATATTTTCAGGATCAGGTTTTAATCCTGCTTCACATACAACGTAACCTAATAGTTTTACTTCAGCTACTCCAAATTCACATTTAGATTCGCTAATAATCATACACATTATCCTACAAAATGGTCAAAATGTTTGCTACATCTTTTTGATGATTCTCCTCATCAGGTGAATAAATTATAATATCATCTAAATACATCAAACAACATTTTCCTACAAATTCCACAAAGATTACATTCATCATTCTTTGGAAAACCGCTGCTGCATTAGTTAATCTAAACTGCATGCGTTTAAACTGAAATAGTCCTATATGAGTGTTAATAGCTGTTTTAGGCCTACTTTCCTCATCTACCATTACCTGCCAATAACCAGATTTAAGGTCAATGGTGGTAAGAATTTTATCTTTAGTTGTAACTGCATTTAGCTTACGGTAGTCTCCACATAGAGGAATAGTACCATCTTTCTTAGGCACTAAAGTAACTGGTGAAGCCCAAGGACTGCAACTAGACCCTATAATATCATCATCCAGCATTCTTTTTAGTTCTTTTTCTACAAGATATCTTCTACTTAGAGGTATTCTATAAGGTCTCTGATTTAGAGGATATGCACTACCTGTATTGGATATGCGTCTCAACCCCCTTAATAACTTTAAGTTTTTCATCACAATCAGGAAATAAAGAAGGAAATTGTATCTTCCAATAGTCTAATTCTAGAACTATCCCTGCAATTCCTTTATCAATTAATTCTAAACTTATCCAAGGATGTATAATATCACACAAGGAAACAAACCTATCTCTATAACTAATTTGAGCTACAGAAATTTCTGTTACATCTGTACCTATGAGCATATCAAAGCTCAGTGACTTAACCACAAAGAAAGGACATAACATATCATAGAGAGAAATATACACTATACCTACAGTTGGAATTAGATGTCCTGACAGAGATCTCAATCTACTACCCAGATACAATTGCCCATCGGATACACCGATGTCAAGCAGAAATTGAAAAGCAGACAAATGTATTAAACTCTTAGCCGCACCTGAGTCTACAAGACCAGATAATTTAAATCCAAGAAATTCTAAATTAATTGAAGGACATGCATCAAGTGCGCTTTTTAGTTTCCTGACGGTGTAGTGCCACTCATGTTAACATTACTAGCAAGTAATTTAAGTTTGTATGGACAACCTCGCAACATGTGTGGCTCATTATATAAGTAACAAATTCTCTCCAAAGTTGACGGTGTATTAGACTTTCCCTGCCTGAAAGCATTGCTTTTCCGCATGTGTGGATACGCATGAGATGTCTTAGTTGACAATGTCTGCACCTGCACAGCCGGCGAAGCTTTTACATAGCCTCCCTGCTGTTGTGTTGACAGCACGTGCCTAGCCGTGTGCTGTGCAACTAAAGTTGTACGCCCTGTGCATAAGAACTGACATGATAAGGCATCGCAGCGCTTACAGCATGCATTGCTGAATGTTCAGAAATACCACTGGCTAACGACAAGTTATCTACACATTTTCTTAGAGACTTAATCTCCCATTGAATGGTTTTCAGAACCTGACTATCTGAAGTAGAGGATTTAGAACCTCCCTTAGAAGAGTAAGACTTGGAGAAATCTAAAGAAGAACTATTCAGACTATCCATTTGATCACAAATAGCTAAATTACCCAGACATGATTTAGCACGTCTCTGCTGCCTAATAACAAACCTATCACTAAGTATTGACATTTCAAAAGCTTCCTCAAGAGATTCGCTAATAATCATACACATTAACGGCTTCAATAACGGCAATTTACAGCAATACCATTACCAAAGACTAATGTACCTTCAAAGAATAGCAGCATTCTGTCAGAAAGGTTGTCGACAAGCTAATTTTAAATCAATTCAAACCTTCAAAAGAGATGAAACGAATAAAAAATTGGATAGAAGAAAAAACACTACCTACACAACTCACCAAACTAGTCATAGTCAATTATGTTCTTTTTCATTTTAAATTAACACTACTTATAGTAACTACCGCAGTCACTACTCCTTGTCTCCGAAACTACCAAAATGCATTAAATGTCAATTTTGAATAGAAATTATATTAAATACCTCGTAGTCTAACTGTAGTCAAAGTAACTCCTGGTTGTCAGTATATAGGATACAGCACCAGTCTATAATGTTGTCATAAACTAACGAGTATTACTAACCGTATATTGTCAATAACCGTCTTGGTCACCAATATGTAAAATATTGTACCAGTCTATACAGTTATCCACAGTGTAGTGTTAATAGCCGTTGTGGTCGCCAATAATTTAAAGTCCACGGCTCGAATCTGTGGTTGTGTAGGCAGGCTATGGTGAAATCAATACAGGAAAAAAGAGAAAGGAAGAGTATAAAGAGTTAAAGAAGAGAGAGAGCCAAGCCCTCAGGTTTATTCTTATATGGTACATGGATCCAGTATGGCATATCGCCTGACCACATGCTCCCAATGAGAACCAAGCAGCTACAGCTCTACCAATGAGAAACAAGCATTTCCAGTCCCCATGGTTACAGTGATCTGCCCACCACCACCAAGCGGCGTGGCTCCCTTGGTCACCACCTGCCCTGAGCCGAGTGTGTGGTGATCCATGACTAGCAGAGGGGGGAGGGGGTAGTGGGTAGAGCTCTGAGTGACCCTTACACACTATCTTACTAGCACCACAATGTCTATTTACCAATGAGTCAAGTACCACCAGCAACTACATAAACACATCTATGCACCTGGCACTATATACCTTTTTCATAAATAGAACATTTGCATTCCCCCACCCATGCATCATTATCGGAATATTTTACAAGGTGGCGTGCTGTTCCAGTGCCCATCAGGGCCCGTATGCATGGAGCGGTGGTAGCGCTCTACCCCTGGGGGTAGAGGGGATATCCGAGGTATCGGCGAAAAGTCGGTATGCATGGGGCAGTGTTATGGAAACCCTGCGAGTTAAAAGTCGGGTAAGCTACCCCCACTCAGTAGCAGGTATAAGGGCGGGGGTAGGGACCGACTCGGGCCAAATCTATCGAATGCGATCATATTTAACAGAATTACATACGCAATAAGTGAAATTTTATCAATTTAACCCTAAATTTGAACCGTTATTAAGGCTACCGCCGCATTGGCGGCGATATTAATAGTTTCGAATCGACGAATGTAAAGTAAGCAAATCACCGCCGCTGCCGCGACGTCGATATCCATACTGGCAAAACACCAGCGGCAATGTTTTAGGCCCAAATCTATTCAATGCGATCATATTTAACAGAATTACACACCCAATAAGTGAAATTTTATCAATTTAACCCTAAATTCAAATCGTTATTAAGGCTACCGCCGCATTGGCGGCGATATTAATAGTGTCGAATCGACGAATGTAAAGGGATTTCCCAAATCTATAAATAACTACAAGGGTAGCCACCTCCTCGCCGATTTGGCTCCACGCATACCCCGTGACCCATTTCTTACACCCGGCGATAGCTACCCCAAACTCGGTCCTTACAACCAGGGGTGATAAATAATTCTTCATGCATACGGGCCCAGGTGGCGTGCTGTTCTAAGTGTCAACCAGGTGCTGTTCGAGATGCCCGGGGATGTTAGTTCGCCCATTAGTGAAGGGCTCCATCTAGATGGGTGTCCGTGTTAGGCCCTTTTTGTTGGAAAATGAAAATATCACCTTAGTTAGCTTAGTTACTGATGTCATATTAACTTGACACTAACCCATCTTAGTTATTGATGACTTATTAACCTGACACTAACCCACCTTAGTTACTGGTGTCTTATTAACCTGACACTAACCCATCTTAGTTACTGATGTCTTATTAACCTGACACTAACCCACCCTAGTTACTGATGTCTTATTAACCTGACACTAACCCATCTTAGTTACTGATGACCTATTAACCTGACACTAACCCACCTTAGTTACTGATGTCTTAGTAACCTGACACTAACCCATCTTAGTTACTGGTTTCTTATTAACCTGATACTAACCCACCTTATTAGTTACTGATGTCTTATTAACCTGACACTAACCCACCTTAGTTACTGATGTCTTATTAACCTGACACTAAGCCACCTTAATTACTGATGTCTTATTAACCTGACACTAACCCACCTTACTTACCATAGTTACTGGTGTCTTATTAACCTGACACTAACCCACCTTAGTTACTGATGTCTTAGTAACCTGACACTAACCCATCTTAGTTACTGGTGTCTTATTAACCTGACACTAACCCACCTTAGTTACTGATGTCTTATTAACCTGACACTAACCCACCTTAGTTACAGGTGTCTTAGTAACCTGACACTAACCCACCTTAATTACTGATGTCTTATTAACCTGACACTAACCCACCTTAGTTACTGGTGTCTTAGTAACCTGACACTAACCCATCTTAGTTACTGGTGTCTTATTAACCTGTCACTAACCCATCTTAGTTACTAATGACCTATTAACCTGACACTAACCCACCTTAGTTACTGATGTCTTATTAACCTGACACTAACCCATCTTAGTTACTGGTGTCTTATTAACCTGACACTAACCCACCTTAGTTACTGATGTCTTATTAACCTGACACTAACCCACCTTAGTTACTGATGTCTTATTAACCTGACACTAACCCACCTTAATTACTGATGTCTTATTAACCTGACACTAACCCACCTTAGTTACTGGTGTCTTATTAACCTGACACTAACCCACCTTAGTTACTGATGTCTTAGTAACCTGACACTAACCCATCTTAGTTACTGGTTTCTTATTAACCTGACACTAACCCACCTTAGTTACTGATGTCTTATTAACCTGACACTAACCCACCTTAGTTACTGATGTCTTATTAACCTGACACTAACCCACCTTAGTTACTGATGTCTTATTAACCTGACACTAACCCACCTTAGTTACTGGTGTCTTATTAACCTGACACTAACCCACCTTAGTTACTGATGTCTTATTAACCTGACACTAACCCACTTAGTACTCTTATTAAAACTAACCATCTTAGTTACTGATGTCTTATTAACCTGACACTAACCCATCTTAGTTACTGGTGTCTTATTAACCTGACACTAACCCACCTTAGTTACTGATGTCTTATTAACCTGACACTAACCCACCTTAGTTACTGGTGTCTTATTAACCTGAGACTAACCCATCTTAGTTACTTATGTCTTATTAACCTGACACTAACCCATCTTAGTTACTGGTGTCTTATTAACCTGACACTAACCCACCTTAGTTACTGATGTCTTATTAACCTGACACTAACCCACCTTAGTTACAGGTGTCTTAGTAACCTGACACTAACCCACCTTGATTACTGATGTCTTATTAACCTGACACTAACCCACCTTAGTTACTGGTGTCTTAGTAACCGACACTCCAACCCACAACCAACAAACCCACAAACCACCAACCCACTTAGTTACTGTGTCTTAAACCACAACAACACCCCCAAACCGACACTAACCCATCTTAGTTACTGGTGTCTTAGTAACCTGACACTAACCCACCTTAGTTACTGGTGTCTTAGTAACCTGACACTAACCCACCTTAGTTACTGATGCCTTATTAACCTGACACTAACCCATCTTAGTTACTGATGTCTTATTAACCTGACACTAACCCATCTTAGTTACTGATGTCTTATTAACCTGACACTAACCCACCTTAGTTACTGGTGTCTTATTAACCTGACACTAACCCATCTTAGTTACTGGTGTCTTATTAACCTGACACTAACCCACCTTAGTTACTGGTGTCTTAGTAACCTGACACTAACCCACCTTAGTTACTGGTGTCTTATTAACCTGACACTAATCCACCTTACTTACCATAGTTACTGGTGTCTTATTAACCTGACACTAACCCACCTTGGTCACTGATGTCTTATTAACCTGACACTAACCCATCTTAGTTATTGATGACTTATTAACCTGACACTAACCCATCTTAGTTACTGATGTCTTATTAACCTGATACTAACCCACCTTAGTTACTGATGACTTATTAACCTGACATTAACCCACCTTAGTTACTGATGTTGTATTAACCTGACACTAACCCACCTTAGTTACTGATGTCTTATTAACCTGACACTAATCCACCTTACTTACCATAGTTACTGGTGTCTTATTAACCTGACACTAACCCACCTTAGTCACTGATGTCTTAATAACCTGACACTGACGGTTTCCATACACTTTCTCCAGCAGTTTACGTCGTTTCTTCATGTTAATTGTCTCCATCGGTGAAATTTCGATTATTTCTTCGATTTAATTGTATATGCCAGTGTTCTCCTATGAACTACTGCATTCACGTTGCGATATTAATGATATTGATCCAATCTTGTATGGTCGCTATCGATCTTGGTCATCATATTCGCTGAAAGTTACCTTTCTTCGCGTTAACATATATCTGAATTTGATTCAGTAAAGTCTATTTGAATAATGCATTTCCTCAAGTATTTTTCAACTCTCAAATCTATCGACATAGATTATAGCATAACAATATGCATTTTCCAGCTCAAAGACAATTAATCAGATCCATAGATTAATATCAACGATGTCAATGACAGCATAAAGTTAATAAATTGGTTGACAATAATGGTAATATTCGACACATTTTTATGTCCATGAATTTTCAAATGAACCAACCTTTCATGACAATAAATGGTAATATTCAATACATTTTCTTTTCCATGAATTTTCAAATGAATTGGCCAGATCCAAGCAAAGATTTATATACAAATTTAGTAATATTAGTAATCTAGTTGTCAATCTACTGTATATTACTACTGGTCAACAGTTTTGCAGTCTAATATAGTTTTGTAAAGTCTAATATAGCTTTGTAGTTCTGTAAACACTAATATAGCTTTGTAGTTTTGTGGTAGTTTAATAGTTTGTAGATGAATCGTTCTGCATGAATAATATAAGAAGGAAAAGATGTTTTTAGCTTTTTAGCTGTGCTGTCCTCACAGACTCGCTTTTGTAAAGTGATTAAGGATGTCAAGAAAAAATGTCATCACCTTTTAGCTGAGCTGTCCCCACAGACTCGCTTTTGTAAAGTGATTAAGGATGTCAAGAAAAAAGTCCTCACAGACTCGCTTTTGTAAAGTGATTATGACAACAACAAAAAATCCTTCTAATCATTAAGCTGAGCTCCGAACAGACACTCACTTTTGTAAAAAAAATGATTAGAGTTCATTCAATGCCATAGGCATTACCTATGCCTCCCCAGGTGTTATCTCTGTCAAAAAGCAGTGGAAAGAATCTCATTCAATCGTCTAGCGAACACAACAAAACTCACTTTCATGAAATTCCAAGAACATCCGATAGGGGGGGCTACTCATCAGGCTGTAAAATCAAAAAGCTACTCCACCTCGGTTGTTATCATATCGAAATAATCTCTAAAGATACACATCTTTCAGAAAAACATATTGACAATTTGCCTCCCCAAGTGGTACCGACAACCCTATTTTAGGGGGCTTGGCTCATGCACTAAAGGGCTGCCAACCAAACTCAGCCTACATCCTGTTTGATGGTAGAAGCTTTATGCACTCTGCCTGACTCAGGTCTGGCTGGATCCAGCGTGTCTCTGACTGATACTGACCTTTATGCACTCAGCCTGATTCAGGCACAGCTGGTTCCTGTGTGTTTCTGACCGATGCTGACCTTTATGCACTCTGCCTGACTCGGTACAGCTGGTTCCTGTGTGTTTCTGACTGATGCTGACCTTTATGCACTCTGCCTGACTCAGGTACAGCTGGTTCCTGTGTATTTTTGACCGATGTTGACCTTTATGCACTCTGCCTGACTCGGTACAGCTGGTTCCTGTGTATTTTTGACCGATGTTGACCTTTATGCACTCTGCCTGACTCAGGTACAGCTGGGTCCTGTGTATCTTTTACCGATGTTGACCTTTATGCACTCTGCCTGACTCAGGTACAGCTGGTTTCTGTGTGTTTCTTACCGATGCTGACCTTTATGCACTCAGCCTGATTCAGGTCCAGCTGGTTTTCTGTGTGTTTCTGACCGATGCTGACCTTTATGCACTCTGCCTGACTCAGGTACAGCTGGTTCCTGTGTGTTTTTGACCGATGCTGACCTTTATGCACTCTGCCTGACTCAAGTACAACTGGTTCCTGTGTGCTTTTGACCGATGCTGACCTTTATGCACTCTGCCTGACTCAGGTACAGCTGGTTCCTGTGTGTTTCTGACTGATGCTGACTTTATGCACTCTGCCTGACTCAGGTACGGCTGGTTACAGCATTTCTGACCGATGCTGACCTTTATGCACTCTGCCTGACTCAGGTACAGCTGGTTCCTGTGTATTTTTGACTGATGCTGACCTTTATGTACTCTGCCTGACTAGGTACAGCTGGTTCCTGTGTGTTTCTGACCGATGCTGACCTTTATGCACTCTGCCTGATTCAGGTCCAGCTGGTTCCTGTGTGTTTCTGACCAATGCTGACCTTTATGCACTCTGGCTGACTCAGGTCCAGCTGGTTCCTGTGTGTTTCTGACCGATGCTGACCGTTATGCACTCTGCCTGACTCAGGTACAGCTGATTCCTGTGTGTTTTTGACCGATGTTAACCATTATGCACTCTGCCTTACTCAGGTCCAGCTGGTTACTGTGTGTTTCTGACCGATGCTGACTGTTATGCACTCTGCCTGACTCAGGTACAGCTGGTTCCTGTGTGTTTTTGACCGATGCTGACCTTTATGCACTCTGCCTGATTCAGGTCCAGCTGGTTCCTGTGTGTTTTTGACCGATGCTGACCTTTATGCACTCTGCTTGGCTCAGGTACAGCTGGTTCCTGTGTGTTTCTGACCGATGCTGACCTTTATGCACTCTGTCTGACTCAGGTACAACTGGTTCCTGTGTGTTTCTGACCGATGTTGACCGTTATGCACTCTGCCTGATGCAGGTACAGCTGGTTCCTGTGTGTCTGTGACTAATACTGACCTTTTATTTGCAGGAGGCGACATCCCGTGCCCAGAAGGACTCGTTGTTTCGCGCTCACCCCTTCTACCAGATGGATGTGGTGCTGAAGGAGGGCCGCGACCTGGTGATCAGGGACAGTTGTGGTGTGTACCTCCTCCTCGTACCTCCTCCTCACCGTTACACTGTCACATTAACCATGTGTTGTACCTCCCCCTCACCGTTACACTGTCACATTAACCATGTGTTGTACCTTCCGCTCACCGTTACACGGTCACATTAACCATGTGTTGTACCTCCCCCTCACCGTTACACTGTCACATTAACCATGTGTTGTACCTCCCCCTCACCGTTACACGGTCACATTAACCATGTGTTGTACCTCCCCCTCACCGTTACACGGTCACATTAACCATGTGTTGTACATCCCCCTCACCGTTACACGGTCACATTAACCATGTGTTGTACCTCCCGCTCACCGTTACACGGTCACATTAACCATGTGGTGTACCTCCCCCTCACCGCTACACTGTCACATTAACCATGTGTTGTACCTCCCCCTCACCGTTACAGGGTCACATTAACCATGTCTTGTACCTCCCCCTCACCGCTACAGGGTCACATTAACCATGTGTTGTACCTCCCCCTCACCGTTACACTGTCACATTGACCATGTGTTGTACCTCCCGCTCACCGTTACACGGTCACATTAACCATGTGGTGTACCTCCCCCTCACCGTTACAGGGTCACATTAACCATGTGTTGTACCTGCCGCTCACCGTTACACTGTCATATTAACCATGTGTTGCACCTCCCCCTCACCATTACAGGGTCACATTAACCATGTCTTGTACCTCCCCCTCACCGTTACAGGGTCACATTAACCATGTGTTGTACCTCCCCCTCACCGTTACACTGTCACATTGACCATGTGTTGTACCTCCCGCTCACCGTTACACGGTCACATTAACCATGTGGTGTACCTCCCCCTCACCGTTACACTGTCACATTAACCATGTGTTGTACCTCCCGCTCACCGTTACACTATCATATTAACCATGTGTTTTACCTCCCCCTCACCGTTACATTGTCACATTAACCATGTGTTGTACCTCCCCCTCACCGTTACACTGTCAGATTAACCAGGTGGTGTACCTCCCCCCTCACCGTTACATTGTCACATTAACCACACAGTGTACCTCCCCCCTCACCATTAGAGCACTGTCACATTAACCACACAGTGTACCTCCCCCCTCACCATCAGAGCAGTCACATTAACCACACATTGTACCTCCCTGCTCACCCGTCCTGATATGACCTTAGATGTTGCTAGGACGTAAAACAACAACAAACAAACAACAAACAAACAACCTCCCTGCTCATCATTAGACCACTGTCAGATTAACCACACGTTGTACCTCCCCCCACAACGTTACATTGTCACATTAACCACACATTGTACCTCCCCACTCACGATTAGATTACTGTCACTTTAACAACACGTTGTACCTCCCTGCACACCATCAGAGCACTGTTACATTAACCACACATTGTACCTCCCCGACATCAATAGGCCACTGTCACATTAACCATGTGTTGTAACTTCCGCCACATTGTTAGGCCACTTTCACAGTAACCACAGTGGCACCCCCCACGTGTTTATGCCACTGTCACATTAACAATGCAGTGTACCTCCCCGACATCAATAGGCAACTGTAACATCAACTAATATTGCACCTAGTTATGGTTCACATATTGCTTAGATCAGCAGTTTGATTTCTACGAAGGAGTAAACCGGTTCAACCTCTCAGGGACTCTTCCTCCTGTCTCCATCCTCCCTCTCCTGCCTCCTCCTGCCCTCTTCCCCCTCCCTCCTCCCCTAGCCCCTCCTGCTCCTGCCATCCCCCTCCCCTCTTGCCCCTCCCGCCCTCTCCCCCTGCCTCCTCGTGCCGGCTGCGATTCCCCCGGCACTCTTCAGTTATGACGTGAAGTTGCCATCAGTGGTGCAGGTCACGTGGTGCAGGCGGCGCACCACAGCCTCCACAAAGACAGCCACAGGTGACTGAGAAAGAACACAACAACTTCATAACAACGAAACAACACAACAACAACACAACAACAACACAACAACAAAGAAACCTTATCAACGAGCTACACCTACAAACCTAGTTACACACACAGCAGGTTAACAGGTACAAACCTAGTTACACACACAGCAGGTTAACAGGTACAAACCTAGTTACACACAGCAGGTTAACAGGTACAAACCTAGTTACACACACAGCAGGTTAACAGGTACAAACCTAGTTACACACAGCAGGTTAACAGGTACAAACCTAGTTACACACACAGCAGGTTAACAGGTCCAAACCTAGTTACACACAGAGCAGGTTAACAGGTACAAACCTAATTATACGCACATCAGGTTACCAGGTACAAACCTAGTTACACACACAGCAGGTTACCAGGTACAAACCTAGTTACACACAGCAGGTTAACAGGTACAAACCTAGTTACACACACAGCAGGTTAACAGGTACAAACCTAGTTACACACAGCAGGTTAACAGGTACAAACCTAGTTACACACACAGCAGGTTAACAGGTACAAACCTAGTTACACACAGCAGGTTAACAGGTACAAACCTAGTTACACACACAGCAGGTTAACAGGTACAAACCTAGTTACACACAGCAGGTTAACAGGTACAAACCTAGTTACACACAGCAGGTTAAAGGTACAAACCTAGTTACACACACAGCAGGTTAACAGGTCAACCTAGTTACACCAGAGCAGGTTAACAGGTACAAACCTAGTTAACGCCAGCAGGTTAACAGGTACAATAGTACACACACAGCAGGTTACCAGGTACAAACC
Organism: Branchipolynoe longqiensis; assembly: GCA_030323885.1. Lineage (NCBI taxonomy): Eukaryota > Metazoa > Annelida > Polychaeta > Phyllodocida > Polynoidae > Branchipolynoe > Branchipolynoe longqiensis. The sequence goes on from CM059188.1 coordinate 4,884,642, forward strand.
TAGTTACACACAGGGCAGGTTACCAGGTACAAACCTAGATTACAGAAGCAAATACAAACCTAGTTATACACACAGCAGGTTAAAGGTACAAACCTAGTTACACACAGCAGGTTAAAGGTACAAACCTAGTTACACCACAGCAGGTTAAAAACAGGTACAAACCTAGTTACACACAGGCAGGTTAACAGGTACAAACCTAGTTACACACACAGCAGGTTAACAGGTACAAACCTAGTTACACACAGCAGGTTAACAGGTACAAACCTAGTTACACACACAGCAGGTTAACAGGTACAAACCTAGTTACACACAGAGCAGGTTAACATGTACAAACCTAGTTATACGCACAGCAGGTTACCAGGTACAAACCTAGTTACACACACAGCAGGTTACCAGGTACAAACCTAGTTACACACAGGGCAGGTTACCAGGTACAAACCTAGTTACACCCACAGCAGGTTACCAGGTACAAACCTAGTTACACACAGCAGGTTAACAGGTACAAACCTAGTTACATACACAGCAGGTTAACAGGTACAAACCTAGTTACACACAGCAGGTTAACAGGTACAAACCTGGGCAGGTTGGCCGCTGTCATTAGTGTCAGCGCTCTCCGTGTACCAGGTACAGCCGCCTGGTACAATGCGCGGTGCTCAGGTGAACCTGGTGCCGGCAGACGGCGTGTAAAACCGGCCCCCTCCTTCCCCCACACCTTCACACCCCACAACCCCCACAACCCCCACAACCCCCACCTGCACCTCGCTGATGGCGTCCCGCCAATATGTCAGCGGCACACAAAATGTGCGTGTTGTTTGTGAAGGCGCCACGTTGGCCTCGAGGTGTCGTCTGCTGAGGACGAGTCAGCACCTGAAACTGTCGTCTGCCTCTCTGAATACCCGGCCATTACGTCAGTCATGTCCACGTGTCTTACACGGATACTAGTAGTTGTATTTCACTGCAAGGTTCAAGAAACATTGTCCGTATTGGGCTTTAGACCTGCCTGGTTTCCACGGTTGCTTCTTCTGTTGTTCTCTGGGTGGCGGGGGGAGGGTGTGGGTGTGGGTGGGGGGGGGGGGGCGTCCCCACGTGGCCTTAACCCTGATTGCAGCACAGGTAGCCATGTTGTATGACGTCAGACAGGGACCTGGTCCTGGTCGCCGTTGTCACACTGACCGGCCAGGTTCGTGATACCGCCGGTTTCTGCTGGAGTGGCTTTGCTTGTCCTGCATAATTAGTGACCTGGCACGGGTTCGTGGAGACCTATCACTATGCGCGAGTGTTGATTACGGCAGGCTGACCCTGGTAGTCAGCGCTTGACTCCAGGACTAGGCAGTCAGAGGTTGACTCCAGGACTAGGCAGTCAGCGCTTGACTCCAGGACGAGGCAGTCAGCGCTTGACTTCAGGACGAGGCAGATTTCATGATTCTGATGAATGTGTAGCGTTGGCTTTGTCATGTCAGTGCGTCTTTAATATGGCCTGTGCTAATTATTGCCTACTGTCACAGTGCGGCTTTAATGGATGGTCATGCTAATTGTTACCTACTGTCACAGTGCGGCTTTAATGGATGGTTCATGCTAATTGTTGCCTGCTGTCACAGTGCGGCTTTAATGGATGGTTCATGCTAATTGTTACCTACTGTCACAGTGCGGCTTTAATGGATGGTTCATGCTAATTGTTGCTTGCTGTCATAGTGCGGCTTTAATGGATGGTTCATGCTAATTGTTACCTGCTGTCACAGTGCGGCTTTAATGGATGGTTCATGCTAATTGTTGCTTGCTGTCACAGTGCGGCTTTAATGGATGGTTCATGCTAATTGTTGCCTACTGTCACAGTGCGGCTTTAATGGATGGTTCATGCTAATTGTTACCTGCTGTCACAGTGCGGCTTTAATGGATGGTTCATGCTAATTGTTGCTTGCTGTCACAGTGCGGCTTTAATGGATGGTTCATGCTAATTGTTGCTTGCTGTCACAGTGCGGCTTTAATGGATGGTTCATGCTAATTGTTGCTCTGTACAGTGTTTAAGATGTTTGCTAATTGTTACCTGCTGTCACAGTGCGGCTTTAATGGATGGTTCATGCTAATTGTTGCCTGCTGTCACAGTGCGTCTTTAATGGATGGTTCATGCTAATTGTTGCCTGCTGTCACAGTGTGTCTTTAATGGATGGTTCATGCTAATTGTTGCTTGCTGTCACAGTGCGGCTTTAATGGATGGTTCATGCTAATTGTTCTCTGACAGTTTATGTTCTCGTCACGTGCGTAATGGATGGTTCATGCTAATTGTTGCTTGCTGTCACAGTGCGGCTTTAATGGATGGTTCATGCTAATTGTTGCCTGCTGTCACAGTGCGGCTTTAATGGATGGTTCATGCTAATTGTTGCCTGCTGTCACAGTGCGTCTTTAATGGATGGTTCATGCTAATTGTTACCTGCTGTCACAGTGCGTCTTTAATGGATGGTTCATGCTAATTGTTGCTTGCTGTCACAGTGCGGCTTTAATGGATGGTTCATGCTAATTGTTACCTGCTGTCACAGTGCGTCTTTAATGGATGGTTCATGCTAATTGTTGCCTGCTGTCACAGTGCGGCTTTAACGGATGGTTCATGCTAATTGTTACCTGCTGTCACAGTGCGGCTTTAATGGATGGTTCATGCTAATTGTTGCTTGCTGTCACAGTGTGTCTTTAACAGATTGTTCATGCTAATTGTTACCTGCTGTCACAGTGCGGCTTTAATGGATGGTTCATGCTAATTGTTGCCTGCTGTCACAGTGCGTCTTTAATGGATGGTTCATGCTAATTGTTGCCTGCTGTCACAGTGCGGCTTTAATGGATGGTTCATGCTAATTGTTGCTTGCTGTCACAGTGCGTCTTTAATGGATGGTTCATGCTAATTGTTGCCTGCTGTCACAGTGCGTCTTTAATGGATGGTTCATGCTAATTGTTGCCTGCTGTCACAGTGCGGCTTTAATGGATGGTTCATGCTAATTGTTGCCTGCTGTCACAGTGCGTCTTTAATGGATGGTTCATGCTAATTGTTGCTTGCTGTCACAGTGCGTCTTTAATGGATGGTTCATGCTAATTGTTGCCTGCTGTCACAGTGTGGCTTTAATGGATGGTTCATGCTAATTGTTGCCTGCTGTCACAGTGTGGCTTTAATGGATGGTTCATGCTAATTGTTACCTGCTGTCACAGTGTGGCTTTAACGGATGGTTTATGCTAATTGTTGCTTGCTGTCACAGTGCGTTTTTAACGGATGGTTCATGCTAATTGTTGCCTGCTGTCACAGTGTGGCTTTAACGGATGGTTCATGCTAATTGTTGCCTGCTGTCACAGTGTGTCTTTAACGGATGGTTTATGCTAATTGTTGCCTGCTGTCAGTTTGCACACATCTACTACATTACGTGAATGCTGACTATTGCAAAACTCATGCCTTTTCTTTGGGTAAATCCTATTGATTCATTGAATAAAGTTCTCTTGTCAACGCAAAAGCTCACGCTTTCCAGCCATGCATTAAGCTGTGACTGTTTACACAAATTAGATACACAAGTTGAAACAGAATTTAAGCTAATCACATGAGAAAATAAAGGGAATGTGTTTGTGTGGCTTCAAGGTGGTTAGTCTTATAGCCCTGTCACACTACGACACATCGTGCAAGCGTGCACCGAGGTAGGTGATTTTGCGCCAATACGTTGGTGTACGTCGCTATGCGTTACTCGAACATTCTTGTTTGTTATGCGTATGTTGGTATACGTCGATGTACATCGATGTTCGTCATTATATTGTGTCGCTCATCAAAGGGTCTCGAAAGTTTTGTGCCCACACAAAACTTTCCACGTTCGACAACGTGTAGCTTTTACCCTGCCGTACATTATGTGTACGTTAGACATACATTGATGTACTTTAGACATATGTTAGACAAAAGTTGTTCACTACATACCATTACGTTAACCTACGTCAGTCGGACGGAGAGCCAGCTGAAATGTACAATTCGTGTATTGACAACGTATTGACAACATATGGATAATGTATGTCTAACATACTTTTTGCATTTCTCCACCTTGTCTTGACATATGTAACATATAAGGCATACTTCTGGTGATCAAATTACTATATAACGTTCACCGGCGTTCTGTGAGCGTACCGTGATCATATTGCGAGCATTTTTGGCAGGAGGCACGTTAGCCATATGTTGGCCATATGCTCTGCTACGTTGTGTATATGGTATATATGCATCCAACTTTGCACCCAACCCCCGCGTGGAAAAGTTTGACGCATATCAACATTTGAAAGTGATTTTAGCCGTTGGCCACGCGCTTGCATGATGCGTCATAATGTGACAGGGCCATTATTCAGGTGGCATCTTATTGACTAATGATAAACTCTGTGTACATAGGGAGTGTACATAGGGAGAAGAGTGACTACCCCCTATTTGACTGTTCCTTCTATTTGACTGTATCCTGTATTTGACTGTACCTTCTATATAACTGTACCCTGTATTTGACTGTCCCCTGTATTTGATTACCCTCTATTTGACTGAACCTTCTATTTGATTGTATCCTGTATTTGATGACCCTCTATTTCACTGTACCCTGTATTTGATTGTACCCTGTATTTGACTGTACCCTCTATTTGATTGTACCCTCCTTTGACTAGCCTCTATTTGACTACCAAGATGGAGTGAACACTTCCAGAAGCTACTCAACGTCTCTGGTGACATAGATCCCGAAGCTCTGGACAACATCCAGCAGCGCATTCCCAAAACATGCCTCGATGAGATTCCAACTATGGATGAGATCGCTAGAGCAATCGCCAGCCTGAAAGATGACAAAGCACCTGGGGGTGATGGAATTCCTGCTAAAGTATGGAAGCATGGAGGAGACAATCTGTTCAACAGACTGCACCAACTAATCACCAATGCCTGGGAGGAGGATTCTGTACCCGAAGCATGGAAGGATGGCAGCATTGTAACCATCTACAAGAAAGGTGATCGAACAGACTGTGGGAACTATAGAGGAATCTCTCTTTTTTCCATAGCAGGCAAGATCTTCGCCAGGATCCTCCTCAACAGACTATCTATTCACATAACACCTGATGTAGTTTCAGAGTCACAGTACGGCTTCAGAGGTAACCGGAGCACCGTGGATATGATATTTTGTCTCCGACAGCTACAAGAAAAGTGCATTGAGCAGGACCGACCACTGTACATGGTATTTGTCGATTTCACTAAGGTGTTTGATACAGTCGGGAGGACGGGCTTTGGCAGCTACTGAGGAAGTATGGATGCCCAGAGAAGTTCACAACTATGATCGAGGCTCGACATACAGGAATGATGGCGAATGTTAGTGTTGGAGGGGAAGTCTCGGAATCGTTCGGGGTTACCAATGGGGTCAAGCAAGGTTGTGTACTGGCCCGAACGGTCTTCTCCATCTTCCTATCAGCAATGCTCGACAAGGCTTTCCAATGCATGGGGGATGGCATTTATATACAGTCCAGACAGAGCGCTGACCTATTCAATGTCGCACACTTCAGAGCGAAGACGAAGACTACTCGGATACTGGTGAGAGAGCTGCTATTCGCAGATGACAGTGCACTGGTTGCCCACTCTGCCGAAGAGATCCAGAAAATAGTGGACGCTTTCTCCGATGCATCAAAGAAGTTTGGCCTGAAGATTAACATCAAGAAGACGGAGTGGCTGTACCAACCCAACTCTACAAGAACCCGAGAGGAGGATATCATGGTTGATGGAAACAAGCTGAACTCTGTTCTGGAATTCACCTACCTCGGAAGCACTATATCAAGTGATGGACGCATTGATGCTGAAATACAGAGGAGGAAGGCCAATGCTAGCACATCTTTCGGCCGACTACGCCAGAGACTCTGGAACAACCACCATGTGTCCATGTGGGTCAAAGGCAAGATCTACCATGCAATCGTGCTATCCACCCTACTATACGGAGCCGAGGCCTGGACAGTGTACAGACGACCGGTGAAAAAGCTGCATGCCTTGTACATGATGCTGAGTGAGGTAAACTATATGTTATATATTATGAGTGGAGTTGATGGAAATGTACATGATACTGAATGATGTAAACTATCTGTTATATATGATGTTTGGAGTTAATGAAAAGAGTTCCTTTGCAAGAAACAGTACATGATGGTTGAAATGTTCTCTATGTGTTCATGAAGAATACAAAGGAGGAAAAGATTGATTTTACTATCTATATCTATATACATATCTGTAACTGTTTGCAACATCCTGTCCACCCAGGACCACCGACTGACCCACCTGCCTAATTTGCATATGTATAGAGTACACCACCTGCAGCTGGTTTGAGTGACAGCCCCTAATGGGGTGGTCACCCACCCAGTCTGTGGGGGAGTGTCTCATTGGCTGGCTGGGGAATGTCCGGTCACCTGACTCCCTTGTCCTGTCCTGACCACACACTAGTCTCAACTAATTAATTATTCAAGATTTTGCCTCAGACACACTGAAGGAAAATCACTCTCAGCCTGGCTCTGGAGTGAGACACGCCTACTCTAGAGCAGGACCCCAGACACTCTGTCTGATGCTATCCAAATTCAGCTATTCTAATTGAGTGTACACACAGCCATAGGACTCCTGTCCCATGGGTTGTAGGCACTGTTTGCAGTATACTGGTTAAGTGACAATGAGACATAGTGTGGGCAGTATATGAGGAGTACAGGTGCTAGGTCACATGAATGGGGGATGACAGGAGTTGCTGCCAATAAAGCACAACTTATTCACTGTTCATCATTGTGACTAGTTTTCCTTCCTCTTTCCAGACATGGTTAAATTGATTAGGCTAATTGCATCACAAGTGAAATGAAGGGGGAGAGTTTTGTAACAACATAGGGTGCTCACAGCGGCAGAGACCCGTGTTTTTATAAGTGGCGACCGCGACGAATTCTGAGACGATTCTCAGAGATGACTGAAGAACTTGAAGAGATGTGCCGTGGTGACGTGAAGAGTGCCGCGAGGACGCCCGTGATGACGCGAGAACTCGGGGAGGCGATGGCGATGACAGACACACCCGTGATGAACGACGAACACCGCGTGGGCGAACACCGCGAGGGCAGCCGACAGGTAGGGTTCAGTTTTGTTTTATCGCTTGTTTTGGGTGCTGGGGCGCCGAGGCGGGGTGAGACACTGTGTACCGCTGTTCGTTGTAATGAGTGTTCTGTGTGTGAGTGCGGTGAAGGTGTGAACGTTGATATATATGTGGTTGTGTCCGATTTTTTGTCCGGTGAAATACGGCGGTGTACGGCTTAGATAAGGTTGTTATCCGTTTGAAGTCTGCTCAGTCCGTTTCTTGTCCGATTCTCGGGTAACTTAATGTATTTTCTTGGTAAAATAACGTATGTTGTTGGTAAATTAACGTATTTTAATGAAAATTAACGTATTTTAATGAAAATTAACGTATTTTAATGAAAATTAACGTATTTTAATGTAAAATTAACGTATTTTAATGAAAAGTAACGTATTTTAATGTAAAATTAACGTATTTTAATGAAAAGTAACGTATTTTCTGGATACTAGAGCAAGGTAGCTAGTAAATAGGAGTGGCGAGGGGGCTGTAACTAATAGAATATTAGTATTCGCACTCCTTTGACTAGGCTATAAGGAGGGTACCCAGTAGTAACACAACCCACTGTCTGCATAAACAACCCACAGGGGTCTGTGTGTGTGGGTGTGGGGGTGAGCTGAGAGGTCGCATGCAGCATAGGGCGCACCCACTGTGTGTGTGTGGGTGTGGGACTGAAAGGCGAGAATGCACCCAGCAGCGAGGTGCACCCACCCTAAATTAAAGGGGCATAGTCCTAGGGTTGAATCCTGTCACTGCAGAGAATAGGTTCTATCAAATTGACTGGGTAGTGGATTTCAGTTGATGACGAAAGGTTGGTAAGGATACAGGTATATAACATACAAACAGAAGAATCAGAACTAAAAGTAATGTGTTGGATTATAAATTGGGTGGTTTCAATAGAGTATGCGGCTTTAACGTAGTGGGGGCAGTCCCAGTAGAAAGGCGACCCACCCTGACTGTGTGTAGGGAGGCCGCACTCACCAGGCGCACACAGTGTATAGCAGACCGGCAGGGGTCTCTGTGTGTGTGTGAGGGAAGCCGCATGCAGCGGCGACGCGCCGGCAGGGCTCTGTGTGTAGTGGGAGAGTAAGTAGGGGGTGTGTCCAAGTGCCTGTGACCTGAGATGAACCCAGCAGGCAGGAAATCTGTCGGGTGTTTTAAAATTGTCGGGTGCTTGAATTGAGTAGAGTTGTTTGGGGACATATACTGATAAATACTGTATGACTGTACATTGATATATTTTATTGTTGATACAGGTGGTTGATATATATTGTATTGTAATATATATCAGCAGATAGAAGGAGGTATTGTGCCAGATAACAGTACAGCTATCACAATGGCAGAAGCTGAGCTGACTAGGGGGTTTGCTGACTGGTTTACACTTGGGGTAGCCTCAGGGGAGATACCCACAGATGCAGACCGGCTTGTATATTTAACTAAATATGCAGCAGGACAGTTGGAAGCCCAGGCCAGGGCGCTCAGAGAAAATAGGGAGCAGGGGGCTGGACCTAGCCAGGAGCAGGCCAGGGTGATAGAAGAGAGAGCAGCTAGACAGGAGCACCTGGCATTAGGTAGGGATCTAGTAAAAATAGAGGAGAGAGCAGTACGGGATCTAAAGGACCAGGGAAGACAGATAGCCACTGTGGATGGGTCGGATCTGGGGGCCTTGAGGACATGGGTGGAGCAGGTAGGCAGGGCAGGTAGAGTGTCAGAGGCAAAGGGAGCAGATGTAGTGAAATTTGCACTTAGTCATTCCAAGGGCAACCTACATGAAGTGATCTACTCAGTCTATGAGGATGATGCACACAGCTCCTGGGAGGCGGTCCGGGAACGTCTGGTTGGGCTGTTCTTAACAGCCAGGGAGGCCACTGCACTTATAGACATTGTATTCTCACTCAAACAGGAGAAAGGGGAGCTAATGTCAGCATACTGTATGCGATACAGTACAGCAGTGCAGAGGGCATGGCCAGAGAAAGGGCTACTCAGGCTGGGGGCAGTTCAGGGCATGGTGATTAAAAAATTTGAAGATTCATTGATTGAGCCAGTGGTCAGGCTGAATGTACGCCTGGCCAGGGCAGTGAGTCTGGAGACAGCCATGTCAGTAGCCAGGGAGAATGAAGAAGGACTGGCCGGTCCAGGGGGAAGGATGACTGGGGCCCATAGGATGGAGGAGCCCATGGAAGTAGGAGCCATGGAGACTAACACTAGGGCAGATGTTAGGGAAGATAGGGCAGCATTTAAGATGCTCCAGGGGGAGATAAAAAGCCTCCGGAAATTGGTGGCAGAGCGCACTGAGCGGCCAGTACAGGCAGCCCAGTTGGCAATTGCACCGGCACCACCATCTACAGTAGTGGTGCAGACTGCACCAACACTGCCCACAAATAATCCTGTAAATGGAGGTGAGAGAAGGAGGGCGCCACGTCAAAGAGTGGGGCGCGCCCCTCGACAGGCTTTCCAGGGTCCTGGGAGAGATACGGGCAGGTGTAGTTATTGTGCACATGACTACCACCATGATTATGTGGCTACCCATGAGAAGGTGCAGGCAAGTGTGGCTGACTGTAACAGTGAAATCAGGTCCTGTGCAGTAGAAAAAATAGGTGAGGCAGCAGATCGAAGACCATGTATCAAGATGAAATTTGGCGGAATTTCATATTCAGGTCTAATTGATACTGGTGCCAGTAAAAGTATGATAAAGAATAAAGTATACAATGCTCTTAAATTGAGAGGTTATGCCAGAGGTAAGCTCAGGCAGGGATTGAAGCTTCACTCACTTTCAGGACATGTGATTCCTACAAGGGGAGTGGGGAAGGTCACTCTGGGGGGAGTTGATTGTGAGTTTTGTGTAGTAGAAGAATTGCAGCATGATATCCTGATAGGGACTGATGTCCTGCAGCGGTGTGATGCCGTGCTGTCCTACACGGATATGAGTATTATCCTGAATGGGAAGGAGCACAGATGGTTGGGTAGAGAAGCTACATGTGCTAGTATGGCAGGGGTAGTCTACTCTATTTCACCAGCTTATTTGCAGTTGGACAGACATCCTAATAATACAGCCAGAGCAATTAACAGTGAAGTGGTTACTGTGGTGGGCCCAGAAAGTAGAAAAAGGGTGGTGAATAGAGACCAAGTAAAGTTGGCAGATGGGGAGATGCAATGGGACTTGATAAACTCTAGACTAACCCGGGAACAAAGAAAGAAAGTACAAAAAAGACACTACACTGGCTATGACCAGACAGGTGGGCAATGTCAAGGACCATCCCCAGAACCAAGGGTCATGAACAGTGAGTGTGAGAGGGCACGGGTACCGAGCACGCATGCGATGCAGACACGTGGGGGATGGCGTGTGGAGTCCGGGCCAGCAGAAGTAACTAAGGGTTCTCCAATTATGGGCTGTAAAAGGCCTGGCAGCATGGGACAGGCAATGCATGTGAGGGGCCAGGAAGTGCATGGTGAGGGACAAAACATGCAAGACAGGGTCCACAACAAAAGGCGGGCATCCACTGACATTGGGGTAATTAAGAGTGGTAAAAGGTATGTGCAGGGTGAGACCGCAGGTGGGACGTGCGTGCAGGAAGTCAGGGATGGTAAAAATGGTGGTACATGCGTGCAGGATGCCAGGGGTGATGGGAATGCTGAGTGTGTGCATGGGAAAGGAAATAAGTGTGTGCATGCAGATCCGTGTGATGGGGGACTGAATGGTGGTGCTGGCGTGTCTTTCCCTTGTTCTGTCCCCCGGTTCCCTGAACAGGTGGTGAAGCGGAACCAACCCGGCCCGCGGACGACAATGGACCTGACGTGCCCTCCCACTGTGAGCAGCGACCCGGAACGCAACCCGGAACGCACCCCGGAACGCAACCCGGTGATGGAGGTCGACCCACGACGCGGGTGCAAGCGAGGGGGCGGGGCCTTGGATGAGATTCAACCCACCCTCCCCCCACCCAGCGCACCCCTCCCCCACGCGACGGAGACGGCGGAGGAGGTGAGAGCGGCCAGCCACCATGCACCCACCCAGCACCCACCCACCCACCACTCACCCAACCACTATACACCCACCCCCTGCACGCCGGGCTCGGAGACAGCGACCAGTGGTGCATATCGCCTGGGGACTCCATCTGTCGGGACTCCATCTGTCGGGACTCCACCTGTCGGGACTCCATCTGTCAGGACATCGCCTGACACGACACGTGAGTTGGGACATAGACTGACGGTCACCGGTGCAGTCAAGCGCCCCCCACCACCCACACCCAGCCCAGAGTGTTACGACACCCGTGTGCTGCGTTCTCACACCCGGGAGAAGACTAGGCTGATTGAAACAATCCCAGATCCACAGGAACAACAATTAGCAAAACGCGCCTGCATTGCTTGTGTGGAGGTGTTCTGTGGAGGTTTGAGGAAAAAGCAGTAGTCTGTATGTATTCCTGAATATTATATATATATTCACGAGATCGTGCATATATGAGAATTTTTTTTTTGGACAAAAATATTGAAACTTTGACTTTTTGTAATTTTGTTTGCTTCTGGCAGTGTGTCGTTATATACATAGGCACGTTGTAGCAGATCGGAGTTGATTGCCACAGACATTGACCGACACGGACGAGTTGTGATCGAGTGAGTTGATTTTTTTTTTGATTTAAAAAAAAAATATAAACATTGTTGTGTGGTTTGCAGTACCGTAGATGTTGCTGGGACGGAAAACACCATAAAACTAGAAGTGACCGGCTGAGAGACTATACAGAGATATTGTATATTAACTGCTACTCAGAACAGTGATTATTCAAGCCAACAGTGGTTAAATATAGCAGCAGGCTGGTATGTGTTTGTTCAGGAGACTGAGTGTTGACCTTGAGGGCACTGGCGCGTGTCCAATTACACACGGCCGGGACCTGAATTAATGCTGGGTGGTGACCGGTCTGATACCACCCGACAGAGAATATTTTGCTGAAGAATACTTTTATCATTTTGTGAACATTCACCAAGGAGTCGACTTGAAGAGTAATAGACCGTGTACACCTAAAACAAGACGCGGGACTTGAACTAATGTCGGGCGGTGACTGGTCTGACGCAGTCACCCACCGTCGGTCGGCGTCGACAGTGATTATTTTCGAATAATACTTTTGTGAAGATTCATTGAGCGCGCTCACCGGCGTGGAACCTGAAGTGTTGCTAGGACGGGCAACCACCGTAGGCCGACGACCTGATACAAAAACGGTAAGACACCGCACAAACATTGTGTAATCTTCCCTCCCAATAGGACGTGGGCGACGGAGTTGTGTGTTTGTCATTGTTCAGGTTGTCCGGTGCCTGCAGGGGTCCGAGGTCGGAAAACCCCAACGCAACCACCGCAAGCCGACGACCTTGTATGAACGGTAAGACACAGCACGAACATTGTGTAATTTTCCCTCCCAATAGGACGTGTGGGCGACGGAGTTGTGTGTTTTACCATATACAGGTCGCCCGGTGCCTGTGGGGTGCCTAGGACGGAGTTGTGTGATTATCTGTAATTAAGGATTTCCAGTGCCTGCGGTGTGACTAGGACGGGAAACACCATCAAACTATACACAGACATTGTATGTTGAAACTGCTGCTCAGAACAGTGATTATTTGCAGCAACAGTAGTTATAGCTGCAGGCTCAGTGGCGGACCTCAGGGGCGGTGAGGCGTGTACATGTATACGCTGCCGACGACTTGATATACACCACCCGGTGTAGCACAGATAAAAAGACCGAGACGGTGAGTGTGCGATAAATAAGTGGACCGAGCGCCACCCGGTGTAGCAAGGATCGAAGCACAGGGACGGACGGTGAGCGGACATCGCCCGGTGTGGCACGAATTGACACACCAGGATCGAACCGTTACCCATTGTCGATCGGCAGCAACCGAGAATATTTTGAACAATATTGAAGTGGAGAAAATTCACGTCGGACTTGAACCTGCGAGCGGTGCGGGAGAGCACCGCCGACCGTCAGTGCCGAGTGAGATTATTTTGAACAATATTGGTAAAGAAGCAGTGAGAGACAATTGTCCTGAAGACCAAGGCGTGTTCTTAAGACTAAAAATCTTTTTAATTTTTTTTTGGCTTCGGGAACCTCCGGGGTGCAACGAGTTTGCAGTCAGGAGTTGTCCAGTTGATTGCGGCAGTGTGGGGGTGTTCGATATATACCATCAGGGTTCGTTGGGTATAGCGGTCAGGACTGATATCAGGATCTGTCCGGTTTCACTGTTAATATAGTGCTGCGGGACACGATCTCCTCGAGGGATATCACCCCAAGGACTGCAAATATATACCTCAGTCGTTCCGACCATGTGGTCTCTGTACTGGCACGTGGGCGTAATCTTGTGCTGCCCACCTCTGGTCGGCAGCACCGACCTATTTAAAGATGATGGCGTCCTAGTACGTAGCCAAGGAGAAGTGAGGACGGTGTCTGCTGTGTGGCAGCTGGTGGTGCTGATCACGCCACCTAGCCGGCCGCCGGTGGATCACTGGGTCTCGCAAGTACGGGGCTATATGGGGAAGCTGACTGCGAACCGATGGTCGGTGAATATTCATCATTGGAACATGAAGCTCGAAGTCCTGCAGGCCAAAGTAAAACATGACCCTGTAGATATCCTACAGTTGGTAACTAAACGGCCTAAGCGGGGACTGGTTAATGCGATAGGGGAGGCAGCGTCGTGGTTGTTCGGTACGGTAAGCCAAGCACAACTGAAAAGGGTGCAACTGGCTATTTCTGCCCACAGACTACAGACGCAGGCCCTGAGGCATAACCAATTGCACATGGTTTCCATGATGAATAGAACACGAAGTATCCAGCTGCAATTAGCGAAGCATGTTTCTGTAGTCGAATCAATGATAGCCTTGGTGAGGGACGAAGCGGAGAACATGACGGCAGACTCCAATGATTTAGTGTTGCTGCAACGAGTGAGGCTGGCGGTGGAGGAGCTGGAGAGCGTAGTGGGCAATTATGTGTCGAAGCAGGCCCTGTACCACCGCATGGTGATCCAGCTGGAGCGCGGCATGTTAACAGAGACATTACTGAGGCCGGCGCAGCTGACACTGGTGAAGGAGGCGGCGAGGGAGATAGGCTTTCGCGGTCTCGACCTGCACTGGTACTATCGCAATACAAGGATAGAGGCCGTGTGGGGTCCGGACGCGTCGATCGCCTTCCGCATGGGACTGCAAATGGTTGGCCCGGAGAGGTATTCGGCATACCACTTAACATACCTGCCAGTGGTGCTGGACAACGAACACTTGAGGACCGTGGTGGGGACGGCCAGGATCGCGGTGAGCACAGGACGGAAAGCGAGCTTCTATCCAGAAGCTTGCATGGGCAAGCGGCCCATGGTGTGCTATCCCGCCATGGAGATGACCTACCAGACCTGCGAAGTGGCGCTGGTGACGGGGACGAAACCGGAGGACTGCGAGCTGCGGATCACGAAGATCCAAAAGACTGTGTCGGCCACCGTAGTGGCACCGGTAGAGGGCATGGGGGACATATGCGTTGCGCCCCACGGACCGTATGTTGACGTGACGGTTCGTTGTACGGGAATGCCGCAAAACGACCAGAGGATCACCGGCCCGGCATTGCTGCAAGTGCCGGAGGCATGCTTGGTGGAGGGCAGAGGTTGGCTTCTGCGAACATTGACAGTGAAACATGAGACCGTGAACATACGACGGATGCCGCCAAGGCTGGATCTACCAGCCTTGAATGTCTCATGGCCTCCCGTCCTCCACCGAGTAATGAGAGAGCAGCTCAAGCGGCTTCCCGAGTTACAGGTCCCCCTGATGTCGATGGACGGTCTGGTGCAGGTGCCGGACGACTATGTCCGTGTTGAACATTTTAGTATACTGTGGTATTGTTTGTTGGCAGCAGCTGGTATAGTAGTGTTGTGTGGTGCCGCGTATTGTCATTACAGATGCCAAGCTCGTTGTAAAAGATGCAGACGCTCAAGAAAAGGTAACGGTAAAATGACGAGGTGCAGGGAGGGGGTGATCTATGAGTCCAAAGAACTAACCGCCCCTTCCCCGTCGATGATCCAGAAGGATCCGGTTGCGCGGTATAGGGCGCAGGGCTCAGTGTTGGAGCTGGGTACGCTCCCATATCAAGGGCAGTAAAAGGGTACCAACAGGGGTGTACAGTGCTGGTGCACGGAACCATAAAGTTTGGGGACGGGCAGGGACGCTGTATAACCTGGGTGGTTATTGACAGGTTTTTCCGAGCTGTTTTTGGTAAAGGGTAATATGTATTACGCAGGTGTATGCACTCTGGTGCGTCTGAACCATAAAGTTGGGGAGGAGCGGGGACATTGTATAAGTTGCGTAGTTATGTATACGTTTCCGAGCTGTCTATTAAGGGTACAGAGGGTATGCACGTCTCGTGCGTCGGAACCCAAAATTGAGGGGGATGAGCAGGGACGTTGTATAAATGTCAAGACAGACGGAGTTACTCATTCCGACATAATTTAACGGGTCGAAAGTGACCGAGTTGTATGGTAAATGGAGTGAGAGTTGCTCGGAACCGCTGGAGCTTGCCATAAAAGGATTTCCAGCCACCTACTCCATAACCCTTCCCAAGCCTTTCGGTCGGGCGACGGATAGCTAACCGGGTTCCTGGTAGTTGCTCGGGGTAATTGGGAATAACGGGAAATTAGGCTCCCCGCCCAACCCACAATGAACGAGTAAGGGGGGGAGGATTTAATTAAATATTATATGCCTCTCTGGTCCCTGCTCGTAAGATACAAGTATAGGGGGGGGAAGCTAATTATAGCAATTGGTCTTTCCTCGGTTTCCTGCTTGCAATAAACCCGCAGTCGCGAAGTAAGGGGGGGAGGATTTAATGTAACATTATGCGCCTCTCTGATTCCTGCTTGCATAAAGCTGGCGTGGTATAGCCATGGGAAGGTCCTAGCGGCCACCTGACCCATCAGGCACAGGTTGAGCCATAGACGAGTTCGCGCCTCGGGCTGCTCCCATGATCGAACCGGACGATGCTGTCCGACAGGGACGAGTCCGCGTGTACGACAATAAGAGATAAGAGAGAAAGACGACCTAGGGTAGGACGGACGCTGCGGTGACGCGCTGTGTGCGCACCGCCTTGCTCCAGGTACACTCGTAGGTTAGTGTGCGGCAGGGACGTAGTCCGAGCACCAGTCAGAATTGTGGAAACCAGGGAGGTGGTTGTTAGATAAGGAAGAAAAGACGGCCTAGGGTAGGACGGACGGTGCGGTGACGCGATGCGTGCCCACTGATTCCCTCCAATTACATGTACTCGTGGGTTAGTGTGCAACAGGGACGGGGTCCAAGCACCAGTCAGACTGTTTTTGGGTTGTGTGTTAAAACCAAGGATGTGATTGTTAGATAAGGGAGAAAAGACGGCCTAGGGTAGGACGGACGGTGCGATGACGCGATGCGTGTCCACCGATTCCCTCCAGTAACATGTACTCGTGGGTTAGTGTGCGGCAGGGACGTAATCCGAGCACCAGTCAGATGTGGTTGTGTATGAATCCAAGGGGGTTTCTGGATAAATACAATAAGTGCAGGCGCTGATCGCGGTACACGTATTACCATGATTGGGGCCCGGATCCGTTAGTCGCATCCGTGCGTCCAATCGGTGGTATGCGGTGCTGGACAGGCTGCGGACAGGAGTGGGCTCACGACGATGTGCACACCACGGGTGTGGGCATCGGCGGCGGGTGCCGCGTTTGATTGATTCGGGGCAGTTGATTGATTCGAGTCAGCTGATTGCCTCGGGTCGGTTGATTGACCTTCGGGTCCGGAATTGACGGGGTTAATAAGTAGGAGGGTCGATGGACCAGTGAGGGAAGAAAAATGATTGAGTTCATTTGAGGGATTCTAGGCGGTTGATTGATTCGGGTCATCTGATTGATCCGGGTCATTTGATTGAGCTGGGATCGATGATCGACGGGATCAAATAAGTTAGGAGGGTCAATGGACCATGGAGGGAAGAAAAATGATTGAGTTCATTTGAGGGATTCTAGGCGGTTGATTGATTCGGGTCATCTGATTGATCCGGGTCAGTTGATGGAGCTAGGATCAATGATCGACGGGATCAATAGATTAAGAAGGTCACGGACCATTAAGGGAGGCGAGGATTCAAGTCAGTTGATTGATGCGAGTCATCTGGTTGATTCGGGCCATTCAAGTGATGGAGGATCGATGGACCAAGTGGTCGATGATTGAGGGAAGCAATCATGGTGGAGAAAGAGTTGATTTGATTATCTTGTGTGGTAATCGGCATTGGTTGATGGGATCAATCACTGCTGAAAGTATTTGACCGGATTGTCTTACACAAGATCTGACCCGTCATGGTTCCCTGCTGGTGTCATTATTCTGTCCTGCTTACCCTATTTTTAAAACTAATTCTTTTATTTTTTTTTTTATCATGAGTTTTAAAGGGGGCATGGGCGCGCAAGAGAATTGTCTGACACAGCCTGGGCAATGACGGGAGGATAAAAGGACATCTGGTTAAATATAAAAACAATATTAATTAAGGGGGGAGTAGTACTAGTGTAGATAGGTAGCAAACTAGCCGGGTCAAAGCCACCGTCTACTTTGGGACCACCACTCTAACTGTAGATTTTGGGGCTGTTCTTGTCTAAAAACAATTAGTGTAAACAAGTAGATAGGAATGGTCCTCAAGGTGGTGGAGAACTGGGAAAAAGACAGAAAACTTGAAAGAAAAACTTAACAGTGACTAAGGGAGGAGTAGCCAATACAGTGGAGAATCTACCTAAGTAAAATGCAAAAATTCTAGTGACCTCATAATGGGTACAGAGTACAAGGGCTAGTGACCTCATAATGGGTACAGAGTACAAGGGCTAGTGACCTCATAATGGGTACAGAGTACAAGGGCTAGTGACCTCATAATGGGTACAGAGTACAAGGGCTAGTGACCTCATAATGGGTACAGAGTACAAGGGCTAGTGACCTCATAATGGGTACAGAGTACAAGGGCTAGTGACCTCATAATGGGTACAGAGTACAAGGGCTAGTGACCTCATAATGGGTACAGAGTACAAGGGCTAGTGACCTCATAATGGGTACAGAGTACAAGGGCTAGTGACCTCATAATGGGTACAGAGTACAAGGGCTAGTGACCTCATAATGGGTACAGAAGGTACAAACTCTATGGACAACTCATAATTGCTCCTCTGTATGGCACTCGCTCTGGCTTAAAACCGAAAACGACGTAATGTTTAAGGGCTTCCATTTTCCTTGGCCGTTATGCACAAGTAGAAATGGAAGAGGGACGTTGTAAAAATATACGGATTTTCGGTTAAGAATTATATATTGGCAGAGAGCATTATTATTCTTGGATGTCGGAGTGGGACTTAAGTTATGTAAACTAAAAGTAACTAAAATCAATAGAATCCCACTCCCATTGTACATGATGCTGAATGAGGTAAACTATATGTTATATATTATGAGTGGAGTTGATGGATTTGTATATGATGCTGAATGATGTAAGCTATCTGTTATATATGATGTTTGGAGTTAATGGAAAGAGTTCCTTTGCAAGAAACAGTACATGATGATTGAAATGTTCTCTATGTGTTCATAAAGAATACAAAAGAGGAAAAGAATGATTTTACTATGTACAATATCTGTAACTGTTGCAAGATCCTGTCCACCCAAGACCACCCGACTGACCCACCTGCCTAATTTGCATATGTATGGAGTACACCACCTGCAGCTGGTTTGAGTGACAGCCCCTAATGGGGTGGTCACCCACCCAGTCTGTGGGGGAGTGTCTCATTGGCTGGCTGGGGAATGTCCGGTCACCTGACTCCCTTGTCCTATCCTGACCACACACTAGTCTCAACTAATTAATTATTCAAGATTTTTGCCTCAGACACACTGAAGGAAAATCACTCTCAGCCTGGCTCTGGAGTGAGACACACCTACTCTAGAGCAGGACCCCAGACACTCTGTCTGATGCTATCCAAATTCAGCTATTCTAATTGAGTGTACACACAGCCATAGGACTCCTGTCCCATGGGTGGTAGGCACTGTTTGCAGTATACTGGTTAAGTGACAATGAGACATAGTGTGGGCAGTATATGAGGAGTACAGGTGCTAGGTCACATGAATGGGGGATGACAGGAGTTGCTGCCAATAAAGCACAACTTATTCACTGTTCATCCTTGTGACTAGTTTTCCTTCCTCTTTCCAGACATGGTTAAATTGATTAGGCTAATTGCATCACAGGTGAAATGAAGGGGGAGAGTTTTGTAACTACATAGGGTGCTCCCAGCGGCAGAGACCCGTGTTTTATAATGTGTCCATGTGGGTCAAAGGCAAGATCTACCATGCAATCGTGCTATCCACCCTACTATACGGAGCCGAGGCCTGGACAGTGTACAGACGACAGGTGAAAAAGCTGCATGCCTTCATGATGCGACATCTGTGCTCACTCATGAGGCTAACCTGGAAGGACAAAGTTACAAATAAGGAAATACTTGAACGGACGGGGCTGCCCTCTATGGAAGATCTTCTGATCAAAAAGAATCTCCGGTGGGCTGGACACCTCATGAGGATGTCATCAGACAGGCTACCAAAGCAAATCCTCTGCTCTCAACTGTCTTCTGGTTACAGAAAGAGAGGGCGCCCTCGTCTCCGGTTCAAGGATACCATCAAGAGAAACCTGAAGCTGAGAGACATTAAGATGGACTCATGGACATCACTCTCACAGCAGAGAGCTAAATGGAGAGCGGCAGTCAAGTAATGAAAGCAGTCTTTGTCGCATCGCGACCGACAGCATGATGATGATGATGATTTGACTACCTCCTATTTGACTGTGTCCTGTACTTGATTACCCTCTATTTGACTGAACTTTTTATTTGACTGTATCCTGTATTTGACTGTACCCTCTGTTTGACTGTACACTGTATTTGAATGTACCCTCCGTTGAATACCCTCCATGTGCCTGTACCATCTATTTGCCTGTACTATCTATTTGAATGTACCATATATTTGCCTGTACCTTCTATTTGACTGTACCCTCCATTTGACTGTACCATCTATTTGCCTGTACCCTCTATTTGACTACCGTCCATTTAACTACCTCTATTTACCTGTGCGCGCCCATTACCTGCCGCCTGTCTGAGTGCTCCGCGACCCTAACCCTGCACCGGTGACACTCACTCTGACCTTGACCTTGGTCTCTGCAGGCACGAGTGACCCTTACGTGAAGTTCAAAGTGGGCAGCAAGCAGTACTACAAGTCGCGCATCGTCTACAAGAACCTCAACCCCAAGTGGGACGAGAAGTTCTGCCTGCCGATCGACGACCCGTTCCGCCCTGTGCAGGTGAAGGTGTTCGACTATGACCGCGGCCTCAACGACGACCCCATGGGGTCGTCCGACATCGAGCCCACGGCACTCGAGCTCAACAAGTAAGCGGCTTCAGTAGCGCACTAGCAGTCACCCAGGTTCTAGCCCAGCCTAAGCAGACTGCGGGGTGTGCGGCACGGCTCACCGCCCTCCACCCGGACAGCATTCACTTTGTTGTGGCTGCTGGTATTGGGCAGCTGGTCGTATTATGTGAGGGGTTTTCAGTTGTGAGGTGTTTTGTGTTGTGAGGTGTTATCAGGTGCTGTGTTGGGAAGTGTTTGTGTTGTGTTGTGAGGTGTTATCAGGTGCTGTGTTGTGAGGTGTTTGTGTTGTGAGGTGTTATCAGGTGCTGTGTTGTGAAGTGCTTCGTACTGTGGTATTTGTGTTGTGAGGTGTAATGAGGTGCGCTGTTGTGAGGTGTTTGTATTGTGAGGTGTTATCAGGTGCTGTGTTGTGAAGTGCTTCGTACTGTGGTATTTGTGTTGTGAGGTGTAATGCGGTGCGCTGTTGTGAGGTGTTTGTGTTGTGAGTTGTTATCAGGTGCTGTGTTGTGAAGTGCTTCGTACTGTGGTATTTGTGTTGTGAGGTGTAATGAGGTACGCTGTTGTGAGGTGTTTGTGTTGTGAGGTGTTATCAGGTGCTGTGTTGTGAAGTGCTTTGTACTGTGGTATTTGTGTTGTGAGGTGTAATGAGGTGTGCTGTTGTGAGGTGTTTGTAGTGTGAGGTGTTATCAGGTGCTGTGTTGTGAAGTGCTTTGTACTGTGGTATTTGTGTTGTGAGGTGTAATGAGGTGCGCTGTTGTGAGGTGTTTGTGTTGTGAGATGTTATCAGGTGCTGCGTTGTGAAGTGCTTTGTACTGTGGTATTTGTGTTGTGAGGTGTAATGAGGTGTGCTGTTGTGAGGTGTTTGTGTTGTCAGGTGTTATCAGGTGCTGTGTTGTGAAGTGCTTCGTACTGTGGTATTTGTGTTGTGAGGTGTAATGAGGTGCGCTGTTGTGAGGTTTGTATTGTGAGGTGTTATCAGGTGCTGTGTTGTGAAGTGCTTCGTACTGTGGTATTTGTGTTGTGAGGTGTAATGAGGTGTGCTGTTGTGAGGTGTTTGTGTTGTGAGATGTTATGATGTGAATACTTTATGTTGTGAGGTGTTATGAGGTGCTGTACCACAACCTGTCGCAGCCTGTCACAACCTTCCACAGCCTGCCGCAGCTTGTCACAGCCTGCCACATCCTCTGACAGCCCGTGACAGCCTGTCGCAACATGTCACAGCCTGCAACAACATGATGGAGCCAGTCACAACCTGCCACAGCCTGTCATAACCTGCCACAACCTGCAGCAACCTGTCACAACCTGCCGCAGCCTGTCACAGCCGGCCACATCCTGTCGTAGCCTGCCACAGCCTTCCACAACCTGCCGCAGCCTGTCACAGCCTGCCACATCCTGTCATAGCCTGCCGCAGCCTGCCACAGCATGCGGCGCCCCGCACCATGTACACGCCACTGTTGATGCGAGTGTTTAATTGGTCTGTGCCAAAGGTGAACGGCCTCTTTTTGTGGCTGCGTATTGAATGCTGCTCGTGCTGCCGGGTGCACAACGCTCGTACTTCTGTGGCCGTGTGATATTTGACTCGTGAGGCGACTGTGTCCCTCCTTACCGCTGCCTGTACAGCGTCCTGTGGGCAGGCTGGGGGCAGGCTGAGGCAGGCTGAGGCAGGCACGGTACACGGGGTGAGCCTCAGGTAACTAGCGTTAAGGCCCTCCCACACCCTTATTTAGAGCACGTTATGGCTCACCCAGAGCTCGTCTGATCGGGCAGGTACTTACACAGACTGGCCACCAAACCCTCGGCCTCAGTTCTCCTATAAAATATAAAGGCCAAATGCTCTAAGTGGTAAGGTCAGTCCCACTGCTTCACTGGCCACAGCTGTCCAATGTGTTACTAACAACCACAACCCAACAGCAGGACCCGTATTGCTAACAAGTCACTAACGACACTACAACAGCAAACTGCAACTAGCAAACGTACGTTAACTAATCACAATCTTGTTGCTTTGCATGTTTGTAATTGTTTCTTGTTGTTGTTGTGTATGTTTGTAATTGTATCTTGTTGTTGCTGTGTATGTATGTAATTGTATCCTGTTGCTGTGCCTGTTTGCAATTGTATATTGTTGATGTGCATGTTTGTAGGTGTATATTGTTGGTGCTGTGTATGTTTGTAATTGTATATTGTTGCTGTGTATGTTTGTAATTGTATCTTGTTGCTGTGTATGTTTGTAATTGTATCTTGTTGTTGTGTATGTTTGTGATGCGCGAAGAGGAAGAAGGAAGGCGGGGGTGGAAATAAGGCGTTTTATTTGACGCCTCAACAAACAGAGCATACAGTTCATACAGGTTTAAGCTCCGGGGAGCGACAGTGAAAAAGGGCTCATGAGGAGCAGAAGTAAGTACAAGGAGTGAAGGGCTCAGAAGGAGCAAATATGTACAAAGTCAGTGGGAAGGTAAATAAGCTCATGAGGAGCGGAGGTGAGTGAAGTCCGGATGAATTAAATGTCGGTAGAGTGAGGGGGTGCCGAGGAGCCCTCCACCGCTGGAATGGAAGGCTATAGAGAGTTGGGGTGGGTGGGTGGAGGAAAAAGCAGGGAGCTGGAAGGCGGCAGGAGGGTGAGGGAGCCTGAGGGAGGCCGGCGGGCGGCCTTATAAGGGAAGGGGGGGGGCGGCGACAGCAGCTGAGGTGTGAATGCTGGCGGCCCGGGGGAGGGCGAGAGGTGGCGAGCAGCGGGCGTCGGGCGAGGCGCGAAGGCTGCGCGACAGAGGGGGGGGGGGGCGAGACGCGGCCATACGGCGAGGTGAGGAAGCAGCGCGACACGGGGCGGGGGAGGGTCTCTTCCTCTCCTCGAATCAAACGTAATGCTTCGCATTACGACCGATGCGCGAAGAGGAAGAAGGAAGGCGGGGGTGGAAATAAGGCGTTTTATTTGACGCCTCAACAAACAGAGCATACAGGTCATACAGGGATAAGCTCCGGGGAGCGACAGTGAAAAAGGGCTCATGAGGAGCAGAAGTAAGTACAAGGAGTGAAGGGCTCAGAAGGAGCAAATATGTACAAAGTCTGTGGGAAGGTAAATAAGCTCATGAGGAGCGGAGGTAAGTGAAGTCCGGATGAATTAAATGTCGGTAGAGTGAGGGGGTGCCGAGGAGCTCTCCACCAAAACGGCGGAGAGGGCTCGAGGGGCGCCCGAGGGCGCGAGGCGGGGCATGTATGGGTGGACCGCCGCGGAGGTCCAGGTGCCTTGCGCCATGATCTCGGAGAGGGGGACCCCGGCGCGCTGGCAGGCCTGGGCGGCTCCGCGGCGGAGGCTGTGGAGAGTGAACGCCTCGGGCGCCGGCACCCCTTGGGCCGAGAGGGCCCCTCGCAGCAGCGCGGTGAGGGAGCGCGGGTCGAGGGGCCGGCCGGAGGGCATCATGAAGGCGGGGGCATCCGGGGCAGCAGGGCAGAGGGCGACGGCTCCGTGCCAGGCCGCTATGGGACAGAGGGCGGAGCCCGGGATGGCAGGGACGAAGAGGGCGACCACGCCCGAGGGGCTGGAGATGGTCTTGGAGCTTCTGATCCGTGGGCGAAGCCCTCCGGGCGCGGCGCGGACGTCGTCACGGGTGAGGGTGTGGGGGCCGCCCCACCCCTCGGGACTCGGGGCCAGGAGGTTGGACTGCCGCAGCATCCCGAAGTACCCGAGGAGGAGCGCGGCCCGAGGAACCAGGGAGGCGGGGCCGGCCCGCGATAGGTGGTTGACGGCGAGGGCGAGCTGCTGCGGGGCGAGAGGGGGCGCCTGCCGATGGACGTGCGTGGAGCTCCGTTCCCCTCCTCGGCAGACGTCCTTGGGGAGGCGGGCGTCGAAGCCCGAGGTGAGGCCGCCGGCGCCCTCGACCCAGGAGCGGGCGCCCGAGATGGTGTTTTTGACGGAGGCGGGCGCGAGCCCGCGGAGGAAGAGGGCGGCGGTGAAGGCGGCGACGTCGAAGGGCGTGGGTGCGAGGGGGTCCGCGCCTCGGGCCACCGCGTAGGTGACGAACTCCTCGGCCTGGCGACGACGGTTCCTCCAGGTCGCCGGGGCGAGGGCTGCGGCACGGAAGCAGGAGACGGCAGCTACTTCAGCAGGGGGGAAGCCTAGAGCCTAGGGTTTTAGGGCGGGGGGAGGGGGAGGAGGTGCGGCGGGGGCGGGCTAGAGGGGCGGCGAAGTCGTGGGGGGGGTCGGGGTCAGGGAGGGTGGGGGGCGGGGGGGTCGTGGGGGGGGCAGAGGAAAGCGGTGTCGCCAGGGTCGAGGTGAGCATCTGAGTCGGGGGTGATGGGCGACTGGCGCCGGGCGGCGGTGGGAGCCGTGCTGAGGGGGCGCTGGGGCCCGAGGGAGAGGTGGTTGCCGCTGGGGGCGGCGATGCCGAGGCGGCGGTCAGGCCGCGCCTCGGGCAACGGGGCAGTGCTGTGGATGGCGGTGTCAGGTGGGCTGGTGGTGGTCGGGTGGGCGGCTTTTTCAGGGTGTGTGGGCCGGTTAGGGGCCTCCGGGCCGGGCTGGAGGTGCCGGCTCCCTAAAAATCCGGCGAGGCGGGGGCGGCTGCACGTGCGCGCTTGGCCAAGCACGCATCCTCGCTGTGCATAGTAAGCACTTTCCGCACGTTAGCGCAGTATGCGCAGGCGTGGCGCTGCTTGGTGGCTCCCTGCCCGTGGACCTCCCCTGGGGCAGCCTGGGTGCAGGAGTTTGGGTCCCGGTTCCAAGCGTAGCACAGTGCTCCGTGGGTGTCCCTGCTGTAAGCCACCCGGGTGTCAGTGTGGGCGCGGGGCTGTGGTCGGGGCTTTGCAGGGTCGAGGGGGCGGGGCTGGGTGGCGGCGGGCTGGGCGGGCATGGAGAGACACTCGAGTCTCATGAGGTTAAGGGCTACCGGGTCATGCCACCCGTGGGGGAGGGTTCCGTCCGCGATAGAGGTGAATACGGTCTCGGAGTACCGGCGGACGGTCGCCCACGGGTAGATTAGGTTGTCCCGGCAGACCGCGAGGTGGTGGTGGTGGAGTCCCTGGGCGGAGTGGGCGGGGAAATCCGGGTGGTCGATGAGGGTGAGGAGGGCGAGGGTATATTCATCCTTCGTCGCCTCCCCCCTCTTCACCGGCTTCCTCTCGGGCCCACGCTTCACTAAGTCGGAGGGAAATATATAATCGACCGGGATACCTTGGCGCCTGACGGAGTGTCGCGCCTCGGCGGATGCCAAGATGTCCCGGACGGCGTCGGCCGCAGAGGCGGGGCTGTGGCGGATGGCTTCCTCCTGGTAGGCCGGCGACGTGGTTGGCGGTGCTTGAGCGGAGAGGTGACGGTACCTCTCGTACTCTGGGTGAGCGGCCCCGGGGAGGGACGCCTGAGGCGGCGGCGGGGGCCGGGCTGTGGCGGCGGTACGTGCCCGAGGCGGCGGGGCAGCCTGGCGCCTCGGGGCAGGTGAGGGGACCTCCAGTGCGGGGCGGGGTCCCCCGGTCTCCAGGCAGTCGATCCGGGCGTGGAGGTCGGCCGTCGCCTGGCGCGCCTCGGCGGCGGACTGCTGATGGTCGAGCTGGATGCGCTGGAGTGCCTCCAGCACTGTCGACATCTCGGAGCCCGAGGTGTGGCCCGAGGGGGCCGCGGGCGACGCCGGGGCGGACGCCGGGGCGGACGCCGGGGTCTCGTCCCGGCCGGGCGCTGGAGAGGGCCCCGGGGTGCGGGGGGCGGCCCGGGATCCCTTCCATCCACGTCCTTTCCCTTGAGGCATGCTGAGGCTGAGTTGGGGCAGCGGTCCGAGGTGGAAGAGCCAAGACAGGAAAAAGCAGGGAGCTGGAAGGCGGCAGGAGGGTGAGTGCCTGAGGGAGGCCGGCGGGCGGCCTTATAAGGGAAAAGGGGGGGGCGGCGACAGCAGCTGAGGTGTGAATGCTGGCGGCCCCGGGGAGGGCGAGAGGTGGCGAGCAGCGGGCATCGGGCGAGGCGCGACAGAGGGGGGGCGGGGGAGGAGGGGGCGCGCCGCGCCATCGGGCGAGGTGAGGAAGCAGCGCGACACGGGGCGGGGGAGGGTCTCTTCCTCTCCTCGCATCAAACGTAATGCTTCGCATTACGACCAATTGTATATTGTTGATGTGCATGTTTGTAAGTGTATATTGTTGGTGCTGTGCATGTTTGTAATTGTATCTTGTTGCTGTGTATGTTTGTAATTGTATCTTGTTGTTGTGTATGTTTGTAATTGTATATTGTTGATGTGCATGTTTGTAAGTGTATATTGTTGGTGCTGTGCATGGTTGTAATTGTATATTATTGTTGTGCATGTTTGTAATTGTATATTGTTGTTGCTGTGTATGTATGTTCTTGTATATTGTTGTTGCTGTGTATGTTTGTGATTGTATATTGTTGTTGCTGTGTATGTATGTACTTGTATATTGTTGTTGCTGTGTATGTTTGTAATTGTATATTGCTGTTGCTTTGTATGTATGTACTTGTATATTGTTGTTGCTGTGTATGTATGTACTTGTATCTTGTTGTTGCTGTGTATGTTTGTGATTGTATATTGTTGTTGCTGTGTATGTATGTAATTGTATATTGTTGTTGCTGTGTATGTATGTACTTGTATATTGTTGTTGCTGTGTATGTTTGTAATTGTATCTTGTTGCTGTGTATGTTTGTAATTGCATCTTGTTGTTGCTGTGTATGTTTGTGATTGTATATTGTTGTTGCTGTGTATGTATGTACTTGTATATTGTTGCTGTGTATGTATGTACTTGTATATTGTTGTTGCTGTGTATGTTTGTAATTGTATCTTGTTGTTGCTGTGTATGTATGTACTTGTATATTGCTGTTGCTGTGTATGTATGTACTTGTATATTGTTGTTGTGTATGTTTGTAATTGTATCTTGTTTTTGCTGTGTATGTTTGTGATTGTATATTGTTGTTGCTGTGTATGTATGTACTTGTATATTGTTGTTGTTGTGTATGTTTGTAATTGTATCTTGTTGTTGCTGTGTATGTTTGTGATTGTATATTGTTGTTGTTGTGTATGTATGTACTTGTATATTGTTGTTGCTGTCTATGTTTGTAATTGTATCTTGTTGCTGTGTATGTTTGTACTTGTATATTGTTGTTGCTGTGTATGTTTGTAATTGTATATTGTTGTTGTTGTGTATGTTTGTAATTGTATCTTGTTGTTGCTGTGTATGTTTGTGATTGTATATTGTTGTTGCTGTGTATGTATGTACTTGTATATTGTTGTTGCTGTGTATGTTTATAATTCTATCTTGTTGTTGCTGTGTATGTTTGTAATTGTATCTTGTTATTGCTGTGTATGTTTGCAATTGTATATTGTTGGTGCTGTGGATGTTTGTTATTGTATCTTGTTGGTGCTTGTGGCAGCATCAAGGCCGGTTGATGTATGAAACTCCCAACATCTCCCGACCAGCCACTGCAGGGACAAATAGTTTTGCGCCTGTCTGGACATGTTCTTGCCGGTGTGAAACCTCTATTTGCTCCCCGACAGAGTGCCGCTGGTAACTTGCAAGAGCCAGCAGCACTTCAACACTTCTGCAGGCAGCTTTCATGAAATGTACATGGACATCACTCTCACAGCAGAGAGTTAAATGGAGAGCGGCAGTCAAGTAATGAAAGCAGTCTTTGTCGCATCACGACCAACAGCATGATGATGATGATGGTGCTATGTATATTTGTAATTATATCTTATTGGTGCTATGTATGGTTGTAATTGTATATTGTTGGTGCTATGCATGGTTGTAATTGTATTTATATGAAAGTACAAAAATAACAGAATCAACTTCCTGACCAACTATAAATTCTTTGAGTTGTTTTATAGTTATTTCAATGGGTAGTTTGGCTTGGTGACATGGGATGGTTACCTTGGTGACATGGGATGGTTAGCTTGGTGACATGGGATGGTTACCTTGGTGACATGGGATGGTTACCTTGGTGACATGAGATGGTTACCTTGGTAACATATGATGGTTATCTTGGTGACATGGGATGGTTACCTTGGTGACATGGGATGGTTACCTTGGTGACATGGGATGGTTACCTTGGTAACATGTGATGGTATCTTGGTGACATGGGATGGTTATCTTGGTGACATGGGATGGTTACCTTGGTGACATAGGGTGGTTACCTTGGTGACATGGGATGGTTACATTGGTGACTTAGGATGGTTACCTTGGTGACATGGGATAGTTACTTTGGTGACATGGGATGGTTACCTTTGTGACATGGGATCGTTACATTGGTGACATAGGATGGTTACCTTGGTGACATAGTGTTTACCTTGGCGGCATGGAGTGTTTACCTTGGTGACATGGGTTGTTTACACTGGTGATTTGAGCTGTTTGCCCTGGTGACATGGAATGTTTACACTGGCGTCAGTTGAGGGTTTGCAAATATGGAACCTGATTTGGCGCGGTGCATTTGTTCTGTACACTGTCCAGCCTTACTTACCGATATACACAGGCGGGAACCAGTGAGTTAGAGAATACCCTGCTCTGTACACTGTCCAGTCTTACTTCCCGCTATACACAGGTGGGAACCAGCCCATTAGGGACACCCTGCTCTGTGCACTGTCCAGCCTTACCGCTATACACAGGCGAGAACCAGTGCATTAGGGACACCCTGCTCTGTACTCTGTCCAGCCTTACCACAATACACAGACAGGAACCAGTGCATTAGGGACACCCTGCTCTGTACACTGTCCAGCCTTACCACTATACACAGGCAGGAACCAGTGCATTAGGGACAGCCTGCTATGTACACTGTCCAGCCTTACCGCTATACACAGGCGGGAACCAGTGCATTAGGGACACCCTGCTCTGTACACTGTCCAGCCTTACCGCTATACACAGGTGGGAACCAGTGCATTAGGGACACCCTGCTCTGTACACTGTCCAGCCTTACCGCTATACACAGGCAGGAACCAGTGCATTTGGGACACCCTGCTCTGTACACTGTTCAGCCTTACCGCTATGCACTGGCGGGAACCAGTGCATTAGGGACACCCTGCTCTGTACACTGTCCAGTCTTACCACTATACACAGACAGGAACCAGTGCATTAGGGACACCCTGCTCTGTACACTGTCCAGTCTTACCACTATACACAGACAGGAACCAGTGCATTAGGGACACCCTGCTCTGTACACTGTCCACTATACACAGACAGGAACCAGTGCATTAGGGACACCCTGCTCTGTGCACTGTCCAGCCTTATCGCTATACACAGACAGGAACCAGTGCATTAGGGACACCCTGCTCTGTACACTGTCCAGCCTTACCACTATACACAGACAGGAACCAGTGCATTAGGGACAGCCTGCTGTGTACACTGTTCAGGCTTACCGCTATACACAGATGGGAACCAGTACATTAGAGGCACCCTGTCCCGTACACTGTCCAGCCTTACAGCTATCCACAGGTGGGAACCAGTGCATTAGGGACACCCTGCTCTGTACACTGTCCAGTCTTACCGCTATACACAGACAGGAAATAGTGCATTAGGGACACCCTGCTCTGTACACTGTCCAGTCTTACCGCTATACACAGACAGGAAATAGTGCATTAGGGACACCCTGCTCTGTACACTGTCCAGTCTTACCGCTATACACAGACAGGAACCAGTGCATTAGGGACACCCTGCTCTGTACACTGTCCAGTCTTACCACTATACACAGACAGGAACCAGTGCATTAGGGACACCCTGCTCTGTACACTGTCCAGCCTTACCACTATACACAGACAGGAACCAGTGCATTAGGGACACCCTGCTCTGTACACTGTCCAGTCTTACCGCTATACACAGACAGGAACCAGTGCATTAGGAACACCCTGCTCTGTACACTGTCCAGTCTTACCGCTATACACAGGTGGGAACCAGTGCATTAGGGACAGCCTGCTCTGTACACTGTCCAGGCTTACCACTATACACAGACAGGAACCAGTGCATTATGGACACCCTGCTCTGTACACTGTCCAGCCTTACCGCTATACACAGGTGGGAACCAGTGCATTAGGGACAGCCTGCTCTGTACACTGTCCAGTCTTACCACTATACACAGACAGGAACCAGTGCATTAGGGACACCCTGCTCTGTACACTGTCCAGCCTTACCACTATACACAGACAGGAAATAGTGCATTAGGGACACCCTGCCCTGCCATAAAATGCGGGAACCGGCGCACCAGCAGCCCGTATTGATTACCAGCGCTGGTCGCCGGCGGACAGGAACGAGTCCGCTTGTCCCTCAGATCTCCTCGTTCGGCTTAAGTGTCTGTCTGAAGCAGAGTAATGCGGGTGGACACTGGTCGCCTGTCGCCTCAGCGACGAGCCCAGTGTGTCGCCTTGGTCTGAGGCAGCTTATTGTCTGCAGGTTGTGCAAATACGCCTTCGGCCGGTCTATCCACCCACACACCACACACACCACACACACCACACACACTACATACAACACATGACAACACTACCCACATACTACACACACCACACTACACACACCACACTACACACACCACACTACACACACCACACTACACCTAAACCACACACTACACACATCACACACACTACACACACCACACACTGCACACACCACACACTACACTGATCACACGCTACACACACCACACACTACACACATCACACATTACACAAACAGCACACTACACACCACACATTACACACACCACACACTACACACATCACACACTACACACATACCACACATCACACGACACACCACATACAACACACATGACAACACTACACACAATCTACACACACAACCCACCACACTACACACACCTCACTACACCTAAGCCACACACACTACAGCTAAACCACACACTACATCTAAACCACACACACTACACACATCACACACTACACATACCACATTCCACACACCACACACACTACACACATCACACACTACATATACCACATTCCACACACCACACAGTACACACACTACACACACTACACACTCTACACACCACACTACACATACCACACACTACACCTACACCACACACTACACACGTCACACACCATGCACACGCCACATACCACATATGCCACATACCACACTACACATACACCACACACCACACACACGCTACATACCACATACACCTCATACCACAAATACCACCGGACCACACCTACACCACACACCGCACACATCACACACCACACACACGCCCCATACCACACACACCAAACTACACACACACCACATACATTATGCACACCTTGCATTACACCCCCCATAACCAACACCCCACACACACCAACATCACAGCATGCACTACATACCCACCCCCCCAGCCCACAGACCAACACCTCACACTCCATGCAAACACTGCCACACACCCACACACCCACATACCCACGCCCATACACCCGTGCTCCCGACGCTTGGCCCGGTTCCCGGTCCGTTTGGCAGTGAACATAATGTGAGCAACTGTTGCCGATATGGGCTCTACAAGGTCAGACAGTAAGCAGGGGTTAGGCGAGTATTGCCCGATATGGGCTCTACAAGGTCAGACAGTAAGCAGGGGTTAGACAAGCATTGCCTGATATGGGCTCTACAAGGTCAGACAGTAAGCAGGGGTTAGGTGAGTATTGCCTGATATGGGCTCTATAAGGTCAGACAGTAAGCAGGGGTTAAACAAGTATTGACGATATGGGCTCTACAAGGTCAGACAGTAAGCAGGGGTTAGGCGAGTATTGCCCGATATGGGCTCTACAAGGTCAGACAGTAAGCAGGGGTTAGGCAAGTATTGCCTGATATGGGATCTACAAGGTCAGACAGTAAGCAGGGGTTAGACAAGCATTGCCTGATATGGGCTCTACAAGGTCAGACAGTAAGCAGGGGTTAGGCAAGTATTGCCTGATATGGGCTCTACAAGGTCAGACAGTAAGCAGGGGTTAGACAAGCATTGCCTGATATGGGCTCTACAAGGTCAGACAGTAAGCCAGGGGTTAGGTGAGTATTGCCTGATATGGGCTCTATAAGGTCAGACAGTAAGCAGGGGTTAAACAAGTATTGACGATATGGGCTCTACAAGGTCAGACAGTAAGCAGGGGTTAGGCGAGTATTGCCCGATATGGGCTCTACAAGGTCAGACAGTAAGCAGGGGTTAGGCAAGTATTGCCTGATATGGGATCTACAAGGTCAGACAGTAAGCAGGGGTTAGGCAAGTATTGCCTGATATGGGATCTACAAGGTCAGACAGTAAGCAGGGGTTAGACAAGCATTGCCTGATATGGGCTCTACAAGGTCAGACAGTAAGCCAGGGGTTAGGTGAGTATTGCCTGATATGGGCTCTATAAGGTCAGACAGTAAGCAGGGTTAAACGTATTGACGATATGGGCTCTACAAGGTCAGACAGTAAGCAGGGTTAGGCGAGTATTGCCCGATATGGGCTCTACAAGGTCAGACAGTAAGCAGGTTAGGCAAGTATTGCCTGATATGGGATCTACAAGGTCAGACAGTAAGCAGGGGTTAGGCAAGTATTGCCTGATATGGGATCTACAAGGTCAGACAGTAAGCAGGGGTTAGGCAAGTATTGCCTGATATGGGTTCTACAAGGTCAGACAGTAAGCAGGGGTTAGGCGAGTATTGCCCGATATGGGCTCTACAAGGTCAGACAGTAAGCATGGGTTAGACAAGCATTGCCCGATATGGGCTCTACAAGGTCAGACAGTAAGCCAGGGGTTAGGTGAGTATTGCCTGATATGGGCTCTATAAGGTCAGACAGTAAGCAGGGGTTAAACAAGTATTGACGATATGGGCTCTACAAGGTCAGACAGTAAGCAGGGGTTAGGCGAGTATTGCCCGATATGGGTTCTACAAGGTCAGACAGTAAGCAGGGGTTAGACAAGTATTGCCGATATGGGCTCTACAAGGTCAGACAGTAAGCCACGGTTAGGCGAGTATTGCCCGATATGGGATCTACAAGGTCAGACAGTAAGCAGGGGTTAGGCGAGCATTGCCCGATATCGGCTCTGCAAGGCCAGACAGTAAGTAGGTTTTAGGCGAGTATTGCCCGATATCGGCTCTGCAAGGCCAGACAGTAAGCAGGTTTTAGGGGAGCATTGCCTGATATGGGTTCTAAAAGGTCAGACAGTAAGCAAGGGTTAGGCGAGCATTTCCCGATATGGGCTCTACAAGGCCAGACAGTAAGCTGGGGTTAGGCGAGCATTGCCCGATATCCGCTCTGCAAGGCCAGACAGTAAGCAGGTTTTACGGGAGCATTGCCTGATATGGGTTCTAAAAGGTCAGACAGTAGGCAGGGGTTAGGCAAGCATTTCCAGATATGGGCTCTACAAGGCCAGACAGTAAGCACGGGTTAGCCGAGCATTGCCCAATATGGGCTCTACAAGGCCAGACAGTAAGCTGGGTTTCGGCAAACCCCATTCACCTAACGGCGCGCACTCATTGTAGGGGCATTCAATTTGGTATATTGGACATTTTAATTTGTAGGAAGTAATGTAACAGTTTGCAAGTGTCATTTCCCTGTCGACTGGAGGCAGATGTCTCAGCCCGTGGACCCTCCTGAGCCGAGTGAGGCAGCTTGGCAGCATGCAGGCCGTTGTTCAGGCCGATCCGTAGTCGTGGCAGCATGGTGCGGATGGCACGGCGAATACAATATTCCACAGGTCCGCAATGGCAGTAGTACACTTTGCTCAAAGAATATCGGTATAGCAAGTTACACGACACGTACGAAACAGTGCCTGGAGTGTACATACTGGGCAGGGGGCATGTACAGACGGTGGATAGGTGGATAGTAGGTAGGTAGATAGATAGATAGATAGATAGGTAGGTAGATAGATAGGCAGATGGATAGGTAGGTAGATAGATAGGTATGTAGGTAGATGGATAGGTAGGTAGGTAGATAGATAGATAGATAGGTAGATGGATAGGTAGA
Source organism: Branchipolynoe longqiensis (assembly GCA_030323885.1). Lineage (NCBI taxonomy): Eukaryota > Metazoa > Annelida > Polychaeta > Phyllodocida > Polynoidae > Branchipolynoe > Branchipolynoe longqiensis. The sequence continues at coordinate 4,919,053 of CM059188.1, forward strand.
TATATAGGTAGATAGATAGGTTGATGGATAGGTAGGTAGATAGGTAGGTAGATAGATATGTAGATAGGTAGGTAGATAAGTTGGCAGATATGTAGGTAGATAGGTACATATGTTTAACCGTTCGAGCTATTCCACCACCCCCGCTAAAGGCGAGCCTAACGAGTTAATATTATGTAATTATTTCCTTGTGTATTTCCTTGGGCCTGCCGTGGGCCGCCGCTGCCTCTCGTCCTGTCTGCAGGTCACCAGTCTCCGTCGGTGTCCGTCCCGTACTAAAGGCGGCCAGCCAGAGTTTCGTCTAAATACTGTATTTTGACATCGTGCGCATTTATCGGCCTAAAGGATATTTACATTAGGTTATTTCAACTAACTGGCTGTCCCCTCGCCGTTTGGGTTGTATTGATGTTACCAAATTAATCCAGAACTATGCAGTCAAGCTATTGTTGCTGCTGCTGTCACGGTGAAGCCGCCTAAGAGCATGTCGATATTTTAGCCCCAAAGTAACACTACGTTAATTATGTTAATGTGTCTGTTATTACATTCCCGCAGATGGGTTAATCAACTGCATAAGGCCTATTTAGGCATAAGGCCCTTAATTACATATAAAGCAATCGAATATCAGGTTTATCCATAGCGGTTAATGTACAATAAGACTGGAGGAAACTAAAGAATGCAAGGAACGTTCCAATTCACCCTTCCAAGAGCTCACGACCGTTTATTCTTACCGAAACTAACAGGATGGCATAGTAGCAGGGTGTAATAGTATTGAGGAATCCCTTCCCATGGTTAATTACATTAAATAAGTTTGGAATTTCAACAAATAAGGCCTAAATATCGGCTAAAACATCAGCGTGCAAAAACACGTCCGATGGGTCTGGGTCCGAATGCCCCGACCTCCTCCCGTTGCTTGGAAAGTCGCAACTCGCGCATCCAAGCAACGCGTCACGGCCGAGAACCCGCGGCCGCACAAATGTTGGCGATTTATGCACCCGTGCAACCAAGTGGCCCGCATCTCTAGATGTGAGTCACTCGGAACTCGTGCGCAAATGCCCACGGCAAGCAGTCTCGCCCACTTCATATGTATATAGATAGATATATAGGTAGGAAGATCGATACGTAGGTAGATAGGTAAGTATATGGATAGGTAGGTAGATAGGTAGGTAGGTAAATAGGTTGATCGGTAGGTAGATAAGTAGGTAGATAAGTAGGTAGGTAGATGGATAGGTAGGTATATAGATAGGTAGGTAGATATCTAGATAGTTAGATAGACAGGTAGATAGATAGGAAGGTAGATAATTAGATAAATAGGTAGATATATAGGTAGATATGTAGGTAGATAGGTAGGTAGATAGGTAGGTATATAGGTAGGTAGGTTAGATTGATAGATAAGTAGTGAGGTAGATAGATATATAGGTAGATAGATAAATAAGTAGACATATAGGTAGGTAGATAGGTAGGTAGATAAGTAGGTATATATAGGGAGATATGCAGATAGCTATATAGGTAGATGGACAGGTAGATAAGTAGATATGTAGGTAGATGGATAGGTAGGTAGATAGGTAGGTAGATGGATAGGTAGGTAGATAGGTAGGTAGATAAGTAGGTAGATAAGTTGGTAAATAAGTAGGTAGATAAGTAGGTATATAGGTAGGTAGATAAGTAGGTAGATGGATAGGTAGATAGGTAGGTAGATAAGTAGGTAGATAAGTAGGTAGATGGATAGGTATATAAGTATGTAGATAGATGGATAGGTAAATAAGTAGGTAGATAAGTAGGAATATGGATAGGTAGTTAGGTAGGTAGATATAGGTAGATAAGTAGGTAGATGGATAGGTAGATAGGTAGGTAGATAAATAGGTAGGTATGTAGGTAGATAAGTAGGTAGGTAGATAAATAGGTTGATAATTAGGTAGATGGATAGGTAGATAAGTAGGTAGATATACAGGTAGATATATAGGTTGGTAGATAGGTAGGTAGATAGACATATGGGACATTCTATAAAACTGGGCACCACATATTTGGTTTCCACATTACGATGTTCTTTCTTTTATTGATTGCAAGTCAAATAATTATTGTATCCTCTGTGTATTAACTATGTTAGCAATAGTCAGATAGTACATTTATTGAAGCTATCCCAAGAAAGAAATTTAAAGTTTACTCATATGATGTTGTGCTAATGTGAAAAGGTGAAAATCTACACATCTACACCATATTTGTGTCTGTATGTGATGTGTGGGGGAACACTTTTTTCAACTATTTCTTGTAAGTCATAACCTTGTCTGCTTAAAAGTAGTCAATAAACTCTTGTTTGACTATGTTGTATATGTTAAAATGAATTCTGGATGTGTCTTTGATTTTCCTATTACACAAGTGTATTGCTCAATTTTAATAAGATCTAATTCAAAATGTGAAATTCATTTATTTCAACATAACATATGCACAACATGCAAACCTTCATACTACATTGGATTAGGCTATTATTTGGAAGTTTCTTTGCTATTATTTGGAAGGTTTTCACTTTTGGTTTCCATGTCACACTTTTGTGGCTAGTTTTAGAGAATGACCCATATAGGTAGATAGGTAGGTAGATAGATTAGTAGATAGATAGGTATATAGATATGTAGATAGATAGGAAGGTAGGCAGATAGGTATGTATATAGATAGGTAGAAGGATAGATAGATAGATAGGTATGTAGATAGGTAGGTACATAAATAGGTAGGTATATAATATGTAGATAGATAGATAAGTAGGTAGATAGATAAATAGGTAGACAGGTAGATAGATAGGTAGGTAGATATGTAGATAGCTAGGTAGGTATATAGATATATAGATAGGTAGATAGATAAATAGGTAGACATATAGGTAGATAGATAGATAGGTAGGTAGATATTAAGATCGATAGGTAGATAGGTAGATAGATTGATAGGTAGATAGATAAATAGGTAGACATATAGGTAGATAGATAGATAGGTAGATATATACATATATATGTAGATAGGTAGGTAGATATATATATATAGATAGGTAGGTAGATATATAGATAGATATGTAGATATATAAATAGGCAGATATATAGATAGGTAGATATATAGATAGGTAAGTAGATAGATACGTAGATAGGTAGATATATAGATAGGTAGATAGGTAGGAAGGTAGATATGTATATAGGTAGGTAGATATATAGATTGGTAGATATATAGATAGGTAGATATATAGATATGCCATATAACTAATATCTTAGCCTAGTATGTAATCTATTGAGATGGTAATAGGCTTGTGGATGAGGATGTGTTCCCAGAATTTGTTTTTTGTTTGCAGCTTTCCTTTCACTTGCCCTGTCCCTAGTTAGTGCCTAGATGTGCCAGAGCACATCTGTACTCTTCGGGACTGTGACCAGGTGGTCGGCTGTGGTGTTAAATTGTTAAGCATAGTTCTAACGGCATTGTCCCTGACTTTTGGTTTTACCAACTTCCTTGCATCGTTAAATCCTATTTTGCTGTAGTTATATCGGTTATTTAAAAAAAACACTTTTGGATTAAGCCACCATTTCTCAACCCCGAGTGTGGAGAAGCGTATTCATTTATTCAACCAAAGTCTGTAGTATGTGCCCAAGCGCCAAAAAGTGACTCAGATGACCCGAGTTGGTTAATCGAACACGCGCCCCGTGCCGGACGCACGGTGCGCCTGCGCTGCTCGTGTGTTATTTACTGACGGCGTGTCGTGCTGATGTGGACTGGCACTGATTGATATTAGTTATTTAGCATCTAATCTCGTAAACCAATCAGCCCTGATGGCACTGGTCAGACAGCCCCACCCGGACAGTGGGCCTCACATGACACGGGAGAGCCACTCACAGTCACCACTCACATAGTGGCACCGGTCAGTGAGCCCCACCCGGACAGTGGGCCTCACAGGAGACAGGAGAGACACTCACCACTCACATAGTGGCACTGTTGTGTGGTGTGAGTGTTGCTGCGTCGTGTGAGTGTTGATGTGTGTTCTTTGTGTTGATGTGTGTTCTTTGTGTTGATGTGTGTTCTGTGTGCTGATGTGTGTTCTTTGTACTGATATGTGTTCTTTGTGCTGATGTGTGTTCTTTGTGCTGATGTGTGTTCTTTGTGCTGAAGTGTGTTCTTTGTGTTGATGTGTGTTCTTTGTGTTGATGTATGTTCTTTGTGTTGATGTGTGTTATTTGTGTTCATGTGTGTTCTTTGTGCTGATGTGTGTTCTTTGTGCTGATGTGTGTCCGTAGTGTTGCTGCGTGGTGTGAGTGCTGATGTGTGTTCTTTGTGCTGATGTGTGTTCTTTGTGTTGATGTGTGTTCTTTGTGCTGATGTGTGCCCGTAATGTTGTTGCATGGTGTGAGTGTTGATGTGTGTTCTTTGTGCTGATGTGTGTTCTTTGTGCTGATGTGTGTTCTTTGTGTTGATGTGTGTTCGTTGTGCTGATGTGTGCCCGCAGTGTTGCTGCATGGTGTGAGTGTTGATGTGTGTTCTTTGTGCTGATGTGTGTTTGTTGTGCTGATGTGTGCCCGTAGTGTTGCTGCGTGGTGTGCGTGCTGATGTGTGTTCTTTGTGGTGATGTGTGTTCTTTGTGGTGATGTGTGTTCTTTGTATTGATGTGTGTTCTTTGTGCTGATGTGTGCCCATAATGTTGTTGCGTGGTGTGAGTGTTGATGTGTGTTCTTTGTGCTGATGTGCGGTCTTTGTGCTGATGTGTGTTCTTTGTGTTGATGTGTGGCCGTAGTGTTGCTGCATGGTGTGAGTGCTGATGTGTGTTCTTTGTGCTGATGTGTGCCCATAATGTTGTTGCGTGGTGTGAGTGTTGATGTGTGTTCTTTGTGCTGATGTGCGGTCTTTGTGCTGATGTGTGTCCGTAGTGTTGATGTGTGCCCGTAGTGTTGCTGCGTGGTGTGCGTGCTGATGTGTGTTCTTTGTGCTGATGTGTGTTCTTTGTATTGATGTGTGTTCTTTGTGCTGATGTGTGCCCGTAATGTTGTTGCGTGGTGTGAGTGTTGATGTGTGTTCTTTGTGCCGATGTGCGGTCTTTGTGCTGATGTGTGTTCTTTGTGTTGATGTGTGCCCGTAGTGTTGCTGCGTGGTGTGAGTGCTGATGTGTGTTCTTTGTGTTGATGTGTGTTCTTTGTGCTGATGTGTGTTCTTTGTATTGATGTGTGTTCTTTGTGCTGATGTGTGCCCGTAATGTTGTTGCGTGGTGTGAGTGTATGTGTGTTCTTTGTGCTGATGTGCGGTCTTTGTGCTGATGTGTGTTCTTTGTGTTGATGTGTGCCCGTAGTGTTGCTGCGTGGTGTGAGTGCTGATGTGTGTTCTTTGTGTTGATGTGTGTTCTTTGTACTGATGTGTGTTCTTTGTATTGATGTGTGTTCTTTGTGCTGATGTGTGCCCGTAATGTTGTTGCGTGGTGTGAGTGTTGATGTGTGTTCTTTGTGCTGATGTGCGGTCTTTGTGCTGATGTGTGTTCTTTGTGCTGATGTGTGCCCGTAGTGTTGCTGCGTGGTGTGAGGATGCTGGTCTGTGTCTGGGCACTAAGTAAGCAGAGAATGCTGCTGGCGTCCTGTGGATGAGTCAGCCACTGGACTCTGTTCGACCGTCACTGCTCCACACCAGAGGGCAACCCTTAGTTATCTTGCCGACTGACGGTGGCACCACCTGGTGCCACTGTGGCGAACTGTTATGACTAAAGCCACCTCACAGTACTACCAGGGCCCGTATGCATGAAGAATTATTTATCGCCCCTGGTGGTAAGGATCGAGTTCGGGGTAGCTATCGCCAGGGGTAAGAAATGTGTCACAGAGTATGCATGGAGCCAAAGCGGCGAGGAGGTAGCTACCCTTGTAGCTATTTATAGATTTGGGACATCCCTCTGTGCCTCTTTGCATTCGTCGATTCGACAATATGAATTACACTGCCAATGCAGTGGCAGCGTTAATAATGGTTCGAATTTAGGGTTAAATTCATGAAATTTCACTTATTGGGTAGCTAATTCTGTTAAATATGATCGCATTGAATAGATTTGGGCGTAAAATATTGCTGCTGAAGCGGTGGCGGCGGCGGCGATTTGTTTACTTTACATTTGTCGATTCGACACTATTAATATCGCCGCCAATGCGGCGGTAGCCTTAATAACGGTTCGAATTTAGGGTTAAATTGATAACATTTCACTTATTGCGTATGTAATTCTGTTAAATATGGTCGTATTGAATAGATTTGGGCCTAATATATAGTCGCCGATTCGGCGGCGGCGGCGGTGGCGGTGGCGGCGGCGGCGATGGACAGTATGGATATCGACGTCCATGCGGCGGCGGCGGCGATTTGTTTACTTTACCTTCGTCGATTCGACACTATTAATATCGCCGCCAATGCGGCGGTAGCCTCAATAACGGTTCGAATTTAGGGTTAAATTCATGAAATTTCATTTATTGGGTAGCTAATTCTGTTAAATATGATCGCATTCAATAGATTTGGCCCGAGTCGGTCCCTACCACCACCCTTATACCTGCTGCAGAATGGGGGTAGCTTACTTGACTTTTACCCCCCGGGGTTTGCCTACCCCAGTCACATGCATAGCAACTTTTCGCCGCTACCCCGGATATCCCCACTACCCCCAGGGGTAGGGCGCTACCACCGCCCCATGCATACGGGCCCAGGTGTTGTCTTATCTTGTAATCCTGTATAATATCAGAGAGCGTGTATATAAACAGATGAGAGGGACAACTCCCGCGAAAATCGGTGACACAGGCTACAGTGGCGTTCCTGGCGGTTAGTGTTGAACAAGCTTTGAGTTTGACGGTACGTGCAGTGCAAAACATTTGTTTTTATTCAAAATTAATTGAAATGCAGAACCCTAACCATATCAATTTAATATAATCTTGTTGGTAAACATGTTTTCTATGTGTATTCCAATCAGTTTGTTTCTAGGTGTTGTAGTTTTAGAGATATTTAACATTTTCTGTAGGAAGATTGCACACGACCATTGACAATGCCTTGAGTTTGCCGTACGCGTAGTGAAAAACGTCAGTTTTATTCCAAATTAATAGAAATCCAGAACCCTAACCATATCAATTTAATATAATCTTGTTGGTAAACATGTTTTCTATGTGTATTCCAATCAGTTTGTTTCTAGGTGTTGTAGTTTTAGAGATATTTAACGTTTTCTGTATGAAGATTGCTCACTGCCATTGACAATGCCTTGAGTTTGCCCATTTGTTCAACAACCACCACTTGGAGCGCCACAGTCGGCAGCTGTTACAGGGTCTAGTATGACAGTTGTCCCTCTCATCTGTTTATATACACGCTCTCTGATAATATGCAGAATGTACACAAGGTGATATTTATATTTATCAAATCTCTTTTTAACCTGCTATACTTATCTTTACAAACTCAAATTTGTGCCAATCCCATAGACGACTGCCGATAACAGGCTGAAGCCAATATGTATAACTCCAACATAGAACCATGTGTATTAATGTAAGAAACTCAATTAACAAGGAAACAGTGTAGGTGGATATACATACACCATACACACACAAACGCACATATACACATACACGCACATACACACATATACGCATACACGCACATACACACATATACACATGCACATACATACACACATATACACATACATACGCCATACACAGACATACACATACACACATACATGCACACATATACACATACATACACTATACACGGACATACACACCTACACATATACACATACATGCACACATGCATACACATACATACACCATACACACACATAGACACCTACACTTATATACACATACTCACATACGTGCACACATACATACATATACACATACATACAACATACACACATACACATACACACATGCATGCACACATACATACATATACACATACATACATGATACATGGACATACACACCTACACATATATACACATACACACATATGTGCACACATACATAGACATGCATACATCATACATGGACATACACACATATACATATACTCGGACATATACACATACATACACCATACACGGACATACACATACACATACATGGAAATACACACACATACATGGAAATACACACACATACACATACATACACCATACATGCACATACACATACATATGCCATACATGCACATACACACCTACACATATATACACATACATGCACACATACATACATATACACATACATACATCGTACACAGACATTCACACCTACACATATATACACATATATACACATATACACTTACATACATACATACATATACACATACATACACACATACACATATATACATATACACACACACTTGCACACATACATATACACATACATACATCATACACGCACATACACATGCACACATGCGTGCACACATTCATATACACATACATACACCATACACACACCATACACACATACACATATACACATACACCCACATGTGCACACATACATACACATACATACATCATACACACGCATACACACATACACATATACATATACACACATACATGCACGCACATACATATACACATACATACACCATACACGGACATCCACACCTACACATATATACACATACACACATACCTGCACACATACATACATACATCATACACGGACATGCACACCTACACATATATACACATACACACATACCTGCATGCATACATACATATACACATACATACACCATACACAGACATACACACCTACACATATATACACATACACACATATGTGAACACATACATACATACTCACATACATACACCATACACGGACATATGCACCTACATATATACACATACACACATACCTTCACACATACATACATACTCACAAAAATACATCATACACGGACATGCACATATACACATACCTGCATACATACATATACACATACATACATCATATACGGACATACACACATACACATATATACACATGCACACATACATGCACACATACATACATATACATACACCATACACGCACATACACATATACACATGCACACATGCGTGCACACATACATATACACATACATGCCTCATACATACACACATGCACACATGTGTGCACATATACACATCATCATCATCATGCTGTCAGTCGCAATGCGACAAAGACTGCTTTCATTACTTGACTGTCGTTCTCCTTGTGTGGTTGTACATCTCATGAAAGATGCCTGTAAAAGTGTTGAAGTGCTGCTGGCTTTTGCAAGTTACCAGCGGCACTCTCTCGGGGAGCAAATAGAGGTCTCACTCTGGCACAAACATGTCCAGACAGGTGCAAAACTATTTGTCCCTGCAGTGGTTGGTCGGAAGATATTGGGAGCTCCATACATCAACCACCCTTGATGCTGCCCCAGTGACATGGTTTTCTGTTTAGGGTTTGCTCCCTTAGCCTTCGGTTCTGTCAAGAACCTGTACCACAAGGCAGTGGTTTACAACTCTGCAGGGCAGGGGCGTCAACATATACACATACATATATCATAAATGCACAAATACACATACACATACATGCACATATACACATACATGCACACATACATACAAATTCACATACATACATACATCGTACATGTACATATACACCTACACATATACACATAGATACATATACACATATGCATACACATATGTGCACACATATATACATCATCATCATCATGCTGTCGGTCGCGATGCGACAAAGACTGCTTTCATTACTTGACTGCCGCTCTCCATTTAGCTCTCTGCTGTGAGAGTTGCGTCCATGAGTCGGTCTTAATGTCTCTCAGCTTCAGGTTTCTTTTGATGGTATCCTTGAACCGGAGACGAGGGCGCCCTCTCTTTCTGTAGCCAGAAGACAGTTGAGAATAGAGGATCTGCTTTGGTAGCCTGTCTGATGACATCCTCATGAGGTGTCCAGTCCACCGGAAATTCTTTTTGATCAGAAGATCTTCCATAGAGGGCAGCCCCGTTCGTTCGAGTATTTCATTTCATGAAAGCTGCCTGCAAAAGTGTTGAAGTGCTGCTGGCTTTTGCAAGTTACCAGCGGCACTCTCTCGGGGAGCAAATAGAGGTTTCACACCAGCAAGAACATGTCAAGACAGGCGCAAAACTATTTGTCCCTGCAGTGGCTGGTCAGGAGATGTTGGGAGTTCCATACATCAACCGCCATTAATGCTGCCACAGTGACATGTTTTTCTGTTTAGGGTTTGCTCCCTTAGCCTTCGGTTCTGTCAAGAACCTGTACCACAAGGCAGTGGTTTACAACTCTGCAAGGCAGGGGCGTCAAACTCCTTCAGGTATTGCTATACCTGCAATACCTGCATACCATAATATACATACATACATATATACATATACACATATATACATACATCATAAACACATATGCACACCTACACATATACACATACACACATATACACATACATGCACACAAACATACATATACACATACATACACACATACATACACACATACACATATGTCCATACATATACACATATATGCACACATACATACATATACAAATACATACATATACACATACCTACACATACATATATCATACACGCACATACACACCTACACATATCACATACATGCACACATACATTCATATACACATACATACCTACCTAAACATACATACATCCACACATACTTGCACACATGCACACACATGCATACATACCTAAATGCATATATACACACCTACAGATATACATACATACAAACATACAGACATGCACACATGCATGCACATACATACACACATGCATACACACATACATGCACACACATACGTGCATACATACACATACACACATACATGCATACACACACGCACACATGCCCAATCGGTGGTTCGATTCCCGATGCCATTACCTCTGCCAATTAGGATTTCCACTGCTGTGTATAACTCACAGCGTCATCAAAGGCCACACCATGTCTATGTGGTGTGGGAGGTAAAAATCCCTTGGGTCGGTAAAAGTGTAGGCTCGGGCTTTCTATCAACCAACTGTCTAATGGGGGAAATAAGACTATTCAGACTTATCCATCATAAGATGTGATAGGCTTCAAGAAAAAAAAAAAAAAAACATGCATACACACATACATACACACATGCATACACACACGTACATATACAGTGTAAGTGTGTGCTGCATCTGTCTGTAGGCGAGCTGTGCCTGTGCACTGCGAGGTGCCCCTTGTGACGAACACTTCCTCTTCTTCCTCTTCTTCCTCTTCTTCCTCTTCTTCCACTTTGACCCAGACGTGTCGCTGCTTGGTTCGTTGCAGGCCGACGGAGCTGAAGCTGCTGCTTACAGAGAAGACGGGCCGGGCGAGCACGGAGTACATGGGGTACCTGGTCGTGCAGTGTACACTCGTCCCCAAGACGCAGGACGACAAGGAGCAGGTACGTCACACCGCCCTAGTACCCGCCGCGTCCACCAGGGGCGCCAGTAGTGTCCGCCGTGTCCACCAGGGGCGCCAGTAGTGTCCGCCGTGTCCAGCAGGGGCGCCAGTAGTGTCCGCCGTGTCCAGCAGGGGCGCCAGTAGTGTCCGCCGTGTCCACACCCAACCCCCCACACCCAACCCCCACCACCAACCCCCCACCACCAACCCCACCCCAACCCCCACACCCAACCCCCCCCCCGTCCACCAGGGGCGCCAGTAGTGTCCGCCGTGTCCACCAGGGGCGCCAGTAGTGTCCGCCGTGTCCAGCAGGGGCGCCAGTAGTGTCCGCCGTGTCCAGCAGGGGCGCCAGTAGTGTCCGCCGTGTCCAGCAGGGGCGCCAGTAGTGTCCGCCGTGTCCACCAGGGGCGCCAGTAGTGTCCGCCGTGTCCAGCAGGGGCGCGGCTTTCCGCTGCTGACTTGGTGTGGTGTGTGCATGCCGGGGTGGGGGTGGGGGTGAGGGGTGATGGCGCCATTACGTACCAACACGGTGCGGTGCGCGGGTCGCCCATTTCCTGTTCGGTGCGCATGCGCCGCTGTGACGGCACCAGGCAGACTGAGCTGTCAGCCACCCTCACTCGCGCCTGCACGCAACTGGTGACAACTGGCGATAACTGGTGATAACTGGTAATAACTGGTGACAACTGGTGACAGCTGGTGACAACTAGTGACAACTGGTGACAACTGGCGACAACTAGTGACAACTGGTGACAACTGGTGACAACTGGTGACAACTATTGACAACTGGTGACAACTAGTGGCAACTGGTGACAACTAGTAACAACTGCTGACAACTAGTGACAACTGGTGACAACTGGTGACAACTGGTGACAACTAGTGGCACTGAACTTTCATCTTCTGTGTAGGCCTACATTAAAGTAACTGTGTGACAACACATTCACGTATTGTGTGTACTACGTCATCAACGTGTTGTGCCATGTGACCTGGCTCACATGGTGCACCACGTGATTAGGTTTACACGTGATGCACCCTGTGACCAGGCTCAGATGGTGCATCACGTGACCAAGTGTACACGTGGTGCACCACCTGACCAGGCTTACAGCCAACATACTCTGTTCACTATTTAATGTGTTACGGGTCATGCAACATTTTCAGCATGTCCTAGTACCCTTTGAGGTACACCTCCCGTACACCTCCCCCCCCCCACACACACACATTCGCACACCCCGTGCAACGTTGCATTCTGGGACAGTTAAGTGACCATCCCATTATGGCTTGCAATCTTGAGTTGCATGTAAGTTGTAAGGGCAGCATCCTTCTGTATTCGTGGATTTAGCATCTCAGTCGTCAGTTTTGTGAATTCAAATCTAAACATACAAACAACATCTTCTGGTGAATTAGAATTAGTTCTGGAATGCCAGGTTATATTTAATTTTAAAATACTGCTTATAAGCAAAGCTCATTTTGAAAGCACGTCATTAAGTGCGCCCCCTGCCCTGCCCCCCTTCCACTCCCCCCTCCCCCCCTTACACTTACCCTTCCCCCTGCCCTCTGCCCTCCCCCACCCTTCCCCTCCCCCCTGCCCTGCCCTGCCCTCCCCCCCACACCCTTTACCTTCCCCCTGCCCTCCCCCCACCCTTCCCCTCCCCCCTGCCCTGCCCTCCCCACCCACAACACTTACCTTAACCACTGCCCCTGCACTCCACACCCTTCCCCTCCCAAATGCCCTGACCTCCCCCCACACATACCTTCCCTGCACTCCCACCCTTCAACCTACCCCACCTCCCCCCACCCCACTTACCACCTTCCCCTGCCCCTCTGCCCTCACCCAACCCTTCACCCATCCCCATGCCCTCCCCCCCCACCTTCCCCCTGCTCTGCCCCCCCACCCTCCCGCTGCACTCCGCCCTCCACCCCACCCTCCCCTTACCTTCCCCCTGCCCTGCCCCCCACCCTTCCCCTGCCTCTGCCCCCCCAACCCTCCCCTTCCCACGCCCTCCACACACTTACTCCCCCTGCCCTCCGCTTCCCTGCCTCCGCCCTCCCCACACCCTTCCCCCTTCCCCCTTCCCCTTCCCCACCCCCTCACCCCACCCTCACCCCTGCCCTCCCCCAACCCTCCCCCTCCCCCTGCCATCCCCCACTTTCCTCTGCCGCCCCCCACCCTCCCCTGCACCTGCCATTCCCTCTCCCCTGCCCCCGCCCTCCCCCACATCCCCCTGCCCTCTGCCCACCCCAACCCTTCCCCACGCCTCTGCCCCCCTCCACCTTCCCCTGCCCTCCCCAACCCTTCCCCATCCCTATGACCTCCCCCCACCCTTCCCCCGCCCTGCCCCCACCCTCCCCACTGCCCCCTGCCCACCCTGCCTTTCCCACCCCACCCCACTCCCCGCCACGCCCTCCCACCCCCCTTCCCCTCCCCCTGCCCTGCCCCGCTCCCACCAGGTGCTGGTTGTACCTGGGTGTCCATGATGAAAACCTTGCAGGCCTCCTGAGGACTTCTTGCTATTAAACATATTGGTTCCAATGTCACATATGTCTGTCCGTCCATATTTCAACTCGTGTACACACAATGTACATTAATCTTTTCACTAAACATGTCTTTATTATTACTTTGTCAAGGCAACTGAAAATCAATCGGTATGGCTTTTTTCTCTGCTTTTGTTTCAGTAAGAAACCTAGTCTCTTTTAATATATTTTTAATTACATCTGTCAACTTATGGCATTTGACTATATTTAATCCCACCACACAAACAAACTAAGCATGTGACATTTGGTTTGCCAGCACAGCACACACACGACTCGGCCGTTTCAGTAGAACCAGTAGCACCCTGTATGCGGCCTGGTAGTAGAGCCGTGTCACTAGTCGGCACCTGTAGCGTCCCCTGTCACGTGACTCGTCGGAGCCGCGAGACGGACAAGTCGAGCACAATAGTTGTTGTTGTTGCATCCGTTGATTAAGCAGAGGAAATTTCAATCACCGACAATTGGTCTTCCTCATTCCACTGCTCCTTCCCCTATCCTAGTTTTGCCGAGCGCCAGGCTAGGTAGCGACGTATATACATGTTTGTGTCATTGGTTTGACTCAGCCATGACCTGCCACACAGGCGTTCAACTCATTCGGCTATCGCGTCCAATCCAGACCTTCCTGTAACCTGCTGAACCAGCTCATGTTTGTGGTGTTTATCAGAAGCCGCTGTTGTTCTTCCCCTGCCCCCCCCCCCCCACACACACACATACTTCGCCGGTCACCAGCCTCCACTGCGTCTAAGCAGAGAGAGATACCATGCAGCGCCCACTACACAGTACCATTCAGCACACCACAGTACCACACAGCACACCACAACACAGTGCCACACAGCAATGCAGTGCAGTACCACACAACACAACATAGTACCACACACACAGCACAACAGGATTATGTACCACACAGCGCAACACAATTCTGTACCACATAGTACAACACAATTCTGTACCATACAGCACAACACAGTACCACACAACACACTACAACAAAGTGCCACACAGCAGTACAGTACAGTGCAGTACCACAAAACATAACCCAGTACCACACGACACAATACCATACCACAACACAGTACCACACAACCCAGTACCACACAACGCAGTACCACACAACATAGTACCACACAACAAGTACCACACAACACAGTACCACACAAAACAGTACCACACAATACAGTACCACACAACACAGTACCACATACCATGGTACCACACAACCCGGTACCACACAACACAGTAGCACGCAACACAGTACCCCACAACACAGTACAACACACGACAGTACAACACAGTACCACACAAGACAACACAGTGCCACACAACACAGTACCACACAACACAGTACCACACAGGACCACACAACACGGTACCACACAACACAGTAACACACACCACAGTACCACACAACACATTACCACACAACACAATACCACACAAGACAATACAGTGCAACACAGTACACACAACACAGTACCACACAACACACCACATTACCACACAACACAGTAGCATACCACACACAACATAGTACAACACAGTAGCACACACCACAGTACCACACAACACAGTACCCCACAATACATTACCACGCAACACAGTACCACACAACACAGTACCACACAACACAGTACCACACAACACAGTACCACACAACACAGTACCACACAACACAGTACTACACAACGCAACACAGTACCACACAACAAAACATAGTACAACACAACACAGTACCACACAACACAACGTAGTACAACACCACAACACAATGCTGTACCACACACCAAAACAGTAGAATCATTCCTTTTATTCCTCCTTTCGTTTGTCCCTGATCTGTTCCTGTAATTTGAACTCCGACAATGTGGATTCCTACAATGTGAATTACAATGTGGATTGCTACAATGTGAACTGCTGTAATGTGAACTCCTACAATGTGAACTCCTACAATGTAGATTCCTACAATGTGAATTACAATGTGAACTCCTACAATGTAGATTCCTGCAATGTGAATTACAATGTGGATTCCTACAATGTGAACTCCTGTAATGTGAACTCCTACAATGTGAACTCCTACAATCTCGATTCCTATAATGTGAATTACAATGTGATCTCCTACAATGTAGATTCCTACAATGTGAACTCCTACAATGTGGATTCCTACAATGTGAACTCCTGTAATGTGAACTTCTACAATGTGGATCCCTACACTCTGCTGTCGGTAGAGTTTAGCTCCAGGTAGGAATATTCTCCTGCCTTCACTTCATACGTTGTGATACCAGAATGACACGCGTTATACCACGCAGTAAGATCAAAACTCACCCACGTTACACACACCACACCCACACCGCGTCACTCCACTCCCACCTCACACCCATCTCAAACTCACCCACGTTACACACACCACACCAACACTGCACCCACCTCACACCCACCTCACACCCACCTCAAACTTACCCACGTTACACACACCACACCCACACCGCGTCACTCCACTCCCACCTCACACCCACCTCAAACTCACCCACGTTACACACACCACACCAACACCGCAACCACCTCACACCCACCTCACACCCACCTCAAACTTACCCACGTTACACACACCACACCGACACCGCACCCACACCACGTCACTCCACACCCACCTCACACCCACCTGGTGTCTAGTGTGTCCCCAAAGTTCTATCGGATTTAAATTAAAACATTGCAATTGTTCGCAACTGTTTGCAAACGTGTGAGGTTTGCTGGGGAGGCTGCGGTCGGTGCAAGCTTCGTGTAGAAACCAAACGTGTGAGGTTTGCTGGGGAGGCTGCGGTCGGTGCAAGCTTCGTGTAGAAATCAAACGTGTGAGGTTTGCTGGGGAGGCTGCGGTCGGTGCAAGCTTCGTGTAGAAACCAAACGGGGCTCAACTTACAGTCCGGTAATCCAAGCAGGGACAGATCAAACGAAGTGTCTAAACTGTCATTGGAGCCGCTCAGCACTCTGGGATGTCACGGAGCAGGCCACGTGACGGTTACTTCCCGTCACGTGAGACAGCGCTTACAGTCGACCCTCGGTAGCCTCGACCAGCAGGCGACCGGCCATGTCGCCCCGTGTCTGACACGTCTTCTCTTGTCTGCTGGTTGTAGGGAGTTGTGGTGACAGTGAGTTTCCATGGTAACGGGCCACTCTGCGCATCTTGCTGTTGTTTGTCTGATTGTGATCGTTAACTTGTCACGTCACACCGCGTCACTCCACGTCACTCCACGCTCACACCGCGTCACTCTACGTCTCTCCACACTCACACCGCTTCACTCCACGTCACTCCACACTCACACCGCGTCACCCTACATCACTTCACGTCACTCCACACTCACACCGCATCACTCCATGTCACTCCACACTCACACCACGTCACTCCACGTCACTCCACACTCACACCGCGTCACCATACGTCACTTCACGTCACTCCACACTCACACCGCATCACTCCACGTCACTCCACACTCACACCGCGTCACCACACATCACGCACTCCACACACCCGCGTCACCCCACTCCACACCACACCACGTCACTCCACGTCACCCACACCACACCGCCACCATACGCACTCACGTCACTCCACACTCACACCGCATCACTCCACGTCACTCCACACTCACACCGCATCACTCCATGTCACTCCACGTCACTCCACACCCACCTCACACCCACCTCAAACTCACCCATGTTACACACACCACACCAACACCGCACCCACACCACATCACTCCACACCCACCTCACAACCATCTCAAACTCACCCATGTTACACACACCACACCAACACCGCACCCACACCGCATCACTCCACACCCACCTCACACCCACCTCAAACGCACCCACATTACACTCACCACACCAACACCGCACCCACACCGCATCACTCCACACCCACCTCACACCCACCTCAAACGCACCCACATTACACTCACCACACCCACATCCCACCCACACCACATCACTCCACACCCACCTCACTCCACACCCACCTCAAACTCACACATGTTACACACACCACACCCACACCGCACCAACACCGCACCAACACCACATCACTCCACACCCACCTCATACCCACCTCAAACTCACCCTCGTTACACACACCGCACCCACACCATGCCCACATAATGTCACTCCACACCCATCTCACACCCACCTCAAACTCACCCACATTACACACACCACACCCACCGCACCAACACCACATCACTCCACACCCACCTCATACCCACCTCAAACTCACCCTCATTACACACACCACACCCACATAATGTCACTCCACACCCACCTCAAACTCACCCACATTACACACACCACACCCACACCGCACCCACACCGTGTCACTCAACACCCACCTCACACCCACCTCAAACTCACCCTTGTTACACACACCACACCCACACCACATCACTCCACACCACCTCACCCCCACCTCAAACTCACCATGTTACACACACCACACCCACACCGCACCCACACCACGTCACTCCACACCCACCTCACACCCACCTCAAACTCACCCACATTACACACACCACACCCACACCGCACCAAGACCATATCGCTCCACACCCACCTCACACCCACCTCAAACTAACCCATGTTACACACACCACGCCCACACCCCACCCACACCACATCACTCCACACCCACCTCACACCCACCTCCAGCTCACCCATGTTACACACACCACACCCACACCCCACCCATACCACACCCACATCAATTCACACGCACATCACACCACACTCACACCCACACCACACCACACCCATATCACACTCACACCACACACATATCATACCACATATCACACACACACCACACTCACACCAAACCCACCACACGCCATCTCAACACCCTGCCCTCCCAGGCTCTGTTCCAGCTTCTTAACGAACACAAAGCTGCACTTGACCTTTCTCTCCGTCCAGAGACAAATCTCAGCAGTCAAACCAGCCCCACTCCACCCCGACAGCGCGCGCACATCACCACCCCGATAGCGCGCGCACATCACCACCCCGACAGCGCGCGCACATCACCACCCCGATAGCGCGCGCACATCACCACCCCGATAGCGCGCGCACATCACCACCCCGATAGCGCGCGCACATCACCACCCCGATAGCGCGCGCACATCACCACCCCGACAGCGCGCGCACATCACCACCCCGATAGCGCGCGCACATCACCACCCCGACAGCGCGCGCACATCACCACCCCGACAGCGCGTGCACATCACCACCCCGACAGTGCGTGCACATCACTGTTGTATATACAGATGTCGTGTGTATAGAGGCAGGGAGTCTCAGGTCACGAGAGGTCATGAGAGGTCAAGAAATGTCGCTCACAGGCTTAAAAGCGCCGGCGCCATTGAATTTGGAGGACGACATCGGAACTAATTGGCGAACATGGATACAAGCTTATGAAATTGATGCAGTCGCTACAGGTGCTGCAAGTAAGGCGGAGAAGCTGCAATGTGCTATATTTTTGCATGTAGCGGGAGCGGAAGCGCAAAAAGTTCATCGTACTATGGCAATTGACCCGTCAGAGAGGGACCGCATAGGACCATTGGTTACGGCCTTCAGAGAGTATTGTGAAGGAAAGGACAACATAACTGTAATACGTACGGTATAAGTGTCATTCATACAACCAAAATGAGCAGAATATGGAAACGTATATCAGAGAGTTAAGAACGCGAGTGGCCCAATGTGAATACGGTGAGTTGGAGAGCTCATTATTATGTGACCGACTGGTATGTGGTGTGAAGAGTAATGTACTGCGTGACAAATTACTGCAAACAAAAAATTTGTGTCTTGAAAAATGCATTGACATGTGTAGGCTGAGTGGGCATACTTCAGCAACACTCAGGACGACACCTGGCGCGGCAAGCACCGGCGAGCACAATGTGGATGCCATATCATCAACCGGCAGCCAGAGGTCGTCACAACAGACACGCCCCCCAGCATGGAAATGCCCCCTGGGATGAACAACCAAAACAATCATGGACAAGGCACAGTGTAGTTGGTGTGGATATTCACACGTGCGTGGACAATGCCCGGCGAAGGGGAAGGAGTGTGCTGGTTGTCATAAGATTTGGCACTTCGTGAAAGTATGTCGGTCACAACTGAACAAGGCAACAGCAGTGAATGAGGTCAGTGTTGATCCAAATAACACGTATGACGGCAGAGAGATTTCATGGGTCAGCTGACGAGTTGTCGTATGGCTTGTTTGTGGGGGCGGTGCTGACTGATGACGCAGAAGACGAGGAACCATGGTTTACCGACATGACCATAGGGTTGCAGGCAGTTCGATTCAAGATGGATATTGGGGCTTAGGCGAACCTCATCCCGCGTCAAGTGTTTAACAAGTTCAGAAGTGTCAAGATGGAGCCATCGAGATGCACGCTCCTCACGTTCACGGGACAGAGGGTGAAACCTGAGGGCGAAGCTACAATTAGGGTGCGCAGACGGGATCTCAAGTTCCAAATCACCGCGACCGGCAGCCCTATCTTAGGACGAACGGCATGCATATTACTAGGGCTGGTAGCATGCATAGATGAACTGGGCAAACCAACAGTGGACACTGACGCCGCAGCTTCTGCTAACAAAACGGTAAACAACTTTAAAGATGTATTTGAAGGGCTGGGTGTAATCAAAGTAAATGCAAAGATACATATTGACAAATGTAAGCCCTGTAGTAGATCCGCGTATCCCACATGCTATAGTAGATGATGTAAAAGCTGAGCTTAATAGGATGTTAAAGATGGGAGTAATTGTGAGTCAGACAGAGCCTACTCCATGGGTTAACTCTCTTACAATCGTGCGAAAACCTGGTAAGGTTAGAATTTGTCTTGATCCAACAAAGTTAAATAAGGCTATTTTGAGAGGGCCCTACCCAATTCGGACTGTGGAGGAAGTCGTCGCTAGCATACATAATGCAAAGTACTTCTCAGTGTTGGATGCAAACTCGGGATACTGGCAAATTCAACTAGACGAAGCCAGCTCTATTCTGTGCACGTTCAATACACCATGGGGCAGGTTCCGGTTCACAAGGTTACCGTTCAGTATAAAGACTGATACGTGAGCAAATTCATCCCCAGGTTGTCAGAGATCACTAAGCCCCTTAGAGTAGTACTACAGAAAGAAGTAGCGTGGCACTGGCAAGAACCGCAGGTACAAGCATTCGAGAAGTTAAAGTCGTTATTAGTACAAGCTCCTGTTCTCAAATATTACAATGCTAAAGAACCAATAACATTGCAGGTTGATGCGTCACAATCAGGCCTGGGCGCCACATTGTTCCAAAATAACTTACCAGTAGCAATGGCATCGAAGGCACTGGATAAGACTCAGAGCAATTATGCTGTAATAGAAAAGGAGTTGCTGGCTATGTGCTTTGGGTGTAAGCGTTTTTATGAGTATATATGGAAAAGAAATCACAATAGAAACGGATCATAAACCATTAATATCAATTATGGCGAAACCGTTACATGATTTGTCTGCTAGGATGCAACGGATGAGAATGAGGCTTCAGAATTATGATATCAAAGTGGTATATGTTAAAGGTACTAATCTATATTTTGCAGATACGTTGTCCAGGGTCCATACGAGCAACACTTCACCAAGAAACCTGTTTGACAAAGAGTTATCAATAGTGGAAATAGACATAGCACCTGAATACACAGACACTATTGCAGTAGAGACAAAGAAAGGCGAAACACTACAAGAAATCATCAGACTCACCAAATCATGTTGGCCAGAACATTCACATCAAGTAGTAGATCAAGTGAAACCATTTTTCACATACAGATATGAAATAACCACACAGGGTGAAATGTTGATGAAAGATAACAGGATAATTATACCTAAATCATTACCAAATGTTATTGAAATAATTCATGAGTCTCACAGGGGAATTGTAAGGTCAAAACAATTAACCAGGGATAACGTATTTTGGCCGGGGTTGAGCAGCCAGATTGAGGACAAAATATCTAGATGTCATATATGTCAGTGCTTCCGAAACAAACCACACACAGAGCCATTAATAAGTCACTCAGTACCAGACATGCCTTTTGAAAAGGTGGGTGCAGATTTGTTTCATGTAGATAACAAGAATTATATTATGTTAATTGATTACTATAGTAAATACCCTGAAGTTATTGAATTAAAATCAACATCTAGTCTATCAACAATCAAAGTCATGAAGGAAAGTTTTGCGAGGCATGGGATACCCAAAGTAGTTGTTTCTGATAATGGGTCCCAATTTCAGAGTGAGGATTATCGTAAGTTCAGTACCGATTACGGATTTGAATGAGTGTACTCGACTCCCATGCATGCACAAAGTAATGGCCAAGTAGAGCGGGCCATACAGACAGTGAAGCAAATGATGAAAAAAGCTGTAATGGACAATAGGGATCTACACATAACGTTACTAAACATGAGAAACGCCAAGATTCATTCCATGAATGCTTCACCAGCACAAATGCTAATGTCGAGAACATTAAGATCGAAAATACCCACTGTTGCAGCAAACCTGAAACCCCAAATCCAGTGATCTAAAAAACAGAAGATTGTAGTAGGCAAAGCAAAGCAAAAATCTTATTTTGACAAAAAAGCAGGAACAGAACATCCTAAGTTAAACGTGGGGGATAATGTACGATACCTCGATTACAAAGGTGAATAGGCACCTGGACAGGTTATAAAGTCAGAAACACCAAGGCTCAGAGATTACAAGATCAAGAACAAGGCAGAGCACATTATCCAAAGAAACAGATGATTCATATACAAATGCCCAAGCATAGCAACAAAACAGAAACATCACGATCGAGAAAAAAATAATGACGAAAGAAAACAAAAAAATGATGAGTACAAAACAAGATATGGTAGAATAATACGCCCTGTCATGAGACTATGAAATCCAAATGAAGTTGTACCACAAGACCTGCAAATATACAAAAGGTGAGGTTGCTAGGTATCGTTAGTGATAAGATTTAAGGTTGTCACATTGTTGAGAAGGGAGAAATGTACGAGTAAAGGACAAGCCGAAAATAAAAAAATATATGTATAGAGTTAAGTGACATTAATTAATAGTAGAATGATTCAGAGACTTGAGAGAGAGGGTAGTCATGAGCAATGTGGCCATGGATAATCTAAAAACACCCTTTGATTAATACTGATTAATACGAAAAGAATACTTTGTAATAAAAGGAAGATGTTGTGTATACAGATGTTGTGTGTATAGAGGCAGGGGGTCTCAGGTCACGAGAGATCACAAGAGGTCAAGAGAGGTCAGCTGGGCAGTATCACCGGCTAATAAAGTCAGTTCTACTACGCAACTCAACGGGTCGAGTCATACTTTACAATCACCACCCCGACAGCATGTGCACATCACTACCACAGATGTTGAAATGTGCGGCTTGTTGTTGTACCCTGCAGCCCCACACCTCGGCAAACGCCATTGTGATTGTTTACTCGTGGCTTTATCTGGCCCTTGCGCTGTCTTCCCACACACACACTTCACTTGGTGCATGTTCGCTGGTGTCCATGTGCCTGTAACCATGAGTCTAGCTGCGTGAATCAGCCCCTTTACAGACATGAAAGTAAATCTTTTTCAAAATGTCGACTTTCCTGTAGGCTTCGTATAGGAAGGTAACTATCTCACACTCCGTCATTTCTACACACATTCTTGCACGCGCTAATTCTTCCGGATCTTTATTTCTTTAATAATTAAAGCAAATTAATGTTTGCCACATTGAACCCCGCCGCTATTTGCTATGAGGGAAGCCGTAGACTTCTTAGATTGTGTGAAGTCGTGTAGGTGTGCAGTGTGACGCGGACTGGGGCATGCTAAGCTTTCAGTACATACCCGGTGCTTGTGTAGCTTCTAGTCAGTGGGTCACGTGGTATGGCGCTCTACGATCCTGTAGGCTGGGACCAGCGAAGCCTGTATTGTATGAAGTATGCCTGCAGGATGGTACATGACCTGTGTGTAGTATGAAGTGGGCCCACAGGCTGGTATCAGCAGGACCTGTAGTGTATGAAGTGAGCCTACAGGCTGGTTTCAGCAGGACCTGTAGTGTATGAAGTGAGCCTACAGGCTGGTACCAGCGGGACCTGTAGTGTATGAAGTGAGCCTACAGGCTGGTACCAGCAGGACCTGTAGTGTATGAAGTGAGCCTACAGGCTGGTACCAGCCAGACCTGTGGTGTATGAATTGGTACCTGCAGGCTGGTACCAGCAGGACATGTAGTGTATGAAGTGAGCCTACAGGCTGGTACCAGCAGGATCTGTAGTGTATGAAGTGAGCCTACAGGCTGGTACCAGCAGGACCTGTAGTGTATGAAGTGGTACCTGCAGGCTGATACCAGCAGGACCTGTAGTGTATGAAGTGAGCCTACAGGCTGGTACCAGCAGGACCTGTAGTGTATGAAGTGAGCCTACAGGCTGATACCAGCAGGACCTGTAGTGTATGAAGTGAGCCTCCAGGCTGATTCCAGCAGGACCTGTAGTGTATGAAGTGAGCCTACAGGCTGGTACCAGCAGGATCTGTAGTGTATGAAGTGAGCCTACAGGCTGGTACCACCAGCAGGATCTGTAGTGTATGAAGTGAGCCTACAGGCTGGTACCAGCAGGACCTCTAGTGTATGAAGTGAACCTACAGGCTGGTACCAGCAGGACCTGTAGTGTATGAAGTGAGCCTACAGCCTGATACCAGCAGGACCTGTAGTGTATGAAGTGAGCCTAGAGGCTGCTACCAGCAGGACCTGTAGTGTATGAAGTGAGCCTACAGGCTGGTACCAGCAGGACCTGTAGTGTATGAAGTGAGCCTACAGGCTGGTACCAGCAGGACCTGTATTGTATGAAGTGAGCCTACAGGCTGGTACCACCAGCAGGACCTGTAGTGTATGAAGTGAGCCTACAGGCTGGTACCACCAGCAGGACCTGTATTGTATGAAGTGAGCCTACAGGCTGGTACCACCAGCAGGACCTGTAGTGTATGAAGTGAGCCTACAGGCTGGTACCAGCAGGACCTCTAGTGTATGAAGTGAACCTACAGGCTGGTACCAGCAGGACCTGTAGTGTATGAAATGAGCCTACAGCCTGATACCAGCAGGACCTGTAGTGTATGAAGTGAGCCTAGAGGCTGCTACCAGCAGGACCTGTAGTGTATGAAGTGAGCCTACAGGCTGGTACCAGCAGGACCTGTAGTGTATGAAGTGAGCCTACAGCCTGATACCAGCAGGACCTGTAGTGTATGAAGTGAGCCTACAGGCTGGTACCAGCAGGACCTGTAGTGTATGAAGTGAGCCTACAGGCTGGTACCAGCAGGACCTGTATTGTATGAAGTGAGCCTACAGGCTGGTACCAGCGGGACCTGTATTGTATGAAGTGGTACCTGCAGTGTGCCAGTGGTGGTATGATGTTGGAATGTGCGATGTATGGCTGCCTCCATGCCTTCAGCTGCTACAGCTACAGCTTCGTCTTCAGCCTCTTCCCCTCACCCATCACCGCCTCCACGCACATGCGCATTGTCTTCACTACGCACGCACATACGCAATGTGTTTTTCCTACTTATCATGCACATGCGCACTGGTGTTCCCACTCCTTACACCCGTGCTACTGTTTACTGTGTCCTCCGAGTTTTACTCTGAATGAATCGATGAAGCCCTAAGTACAGCAGCACAGAGCAGCACATAATACAGCACACGCAGCAGTTCACAATACCACACACGCAGCAGTTCACAATGCAGCACACACAGCAGCTCACAATACAGCATACAGAGCAGCTCACAATACAGCACACAGAGCAGCTCACAATACAGCACACAGAGCAGCTCACAATACAGCACACACAACAGCACACAGCAGCTCACAATACAGCACACACAGCAGTTCACAATACAACACACAGAGCAGCTCACAATACAGCACACACAGCAGCACACACAGCAGCTCACAATACAGCATGCAGAGCAGCTCACAATACAGCATACAGAGTAGTTCACAATACAGCACACACAGCAGCACATACAGCAGTATGCAGAGCCGCACGCAGAACAGCATGCTGATCAGCACACAGAGCAAGCAGCACACAGAGCAGCACAAATAACAACACTCAGAGCAGCTTACAATACAGCAAACAACATCATGCAGAGCAGCACAGATCAACACAAAGAACAGCACACAATGCAGCTCACAATATAACACACAGAACAGCATGCATAGCAGCACACACTGAGCTAACCAGACAGGATGGCCGAATGAGTTAGAGCGTCCGTCTCACATGTTGGTAGACTGTGGGATCGTGGGTTCAAACCCTGATCGAATCAAACCAATGACTTAAAAATTGATACTTGTTGCTTCCTAGCCAGGCGCTTGGCATTATTAGGATAGGTCAAGGACGGGTTGGCTCAGTGTCAGGATAATGTGACTGAGTGGGATATTAGGTCATGGTGCTGGTGGCATGGTATCACAGTGGGGCAGCACTATAAAGTCGCCATGAGTGCGCACTGTCACAAGTCGGTACCCGTCCTGATATGACCTTAGATGTTGCTATGACGTAAAACAACAATAAACAAACAGAAAACAAGCACACTGGGCAGCACACTTAGCAGCACACTTAGCAGCACACTGAGCTGCACACTGAGCTGCTCATTGAGCAGCTCTGTGAGCTGCACACTGAACAGCCCTCTGAGTTGCACAATGAGCAGCACAATGAGCTGCTCACTGAGCTGCACACTGAGATGCTCACTGAGATACTCACTGAGCTGCACAATGAGCTGCATACTGAGATGCTCAATGAGCTGCATACTGAGCTGCACAATGAGCTGCAGACTGAGATGCTCACTGAGCTGCACACTGAGCTGCACAATGAGCTGCATACTGAGTTACACAATGGGCTGCATACTGAGCTGCACAATGAGATGCACATTGAGCTGCACAATGAGCTGCACAATGAGCTGCACACTGAGCTGCACAATGAGATGCACACTGAGCTGCACAATGAGATGCATACTGAGCTGCACAATGAGCTGCATACTGAGCTGCATACTGAGCTGCACACTGAGCTGCTCATTGAGCTGCACAATGAGCTGCACACTGAGATGCTCACTGAGCTGCACACTGAGCTACACACTGAGCTGCACACTGAGATGCACACTCAGATGCTCACTGAGCTGCACACTGAGATGCTCACTGAGCTGCACACTGGGTTGCACACTTAGATGCACACTGAGCTGCATACTGAACTGCACACTGAGCTGCTCATTGACCTGCTCACTGAGAGTCACAATGAGCTGCACACTGAGCTGGTCATTGAGCTGCTCACTGAGCTTCAGAATGAGCTGCACACTGAGCTGCACACTGAGCTGCTCATTGAGTTGCACAATGAGCTGCTCACTGAGCAGCACACTGAGTAGTACACTGAGCTGCTCAATGAGTTGCTCATTGAGTTGCACACTGAGCTGCTCACTGAGTTGCACACTGAGCTACACAGTGAGTTGCACAATGAGTTGCACAATGAGCTGCTCACTGAGCTGCACACTGAGCTGCTCATTGAGCTGCTCATTGAGCTGCACAATGAGATGTACACTGAGCTGCTCACTGAGTTGCTCACTGAGCTGCACACTGAGCTGCACACTGAGCTGCACACTGAGCTGCTCACTGAGCCGCTCATTGAGCTGATGGCACTCATTGTTCTTCCCCCAGTTGTGCATGCAACTCCTCGATCACTTTCACTAAGTGCAGCGCCTCCTGTTCACACGGCACCCTCCTTCTCTACCTTGACCTCCTTGTGTAATCTTTACTCCTACTGGTCCTAGTGTACTAGATTAGCAAATAGCAGACGACTTTCTGACAGATGCCGAAACAAGAGACCTACGAAGCCTGCATGACAACGGACATTAACTGGGCGCGGTTTGATGCCAGCTGTCGCCGCCACTTTTTTGTGGCGCTGCAGTCTTTGTGGTAAGACGTCCCCTGGCGGGTGTAGTCTGCGCCTTCACCGGCTGACGCCAGCTGGCGGGAGGTGATGGTGAGGGGCAGACGACTGCACATTGTAACAGCCATTCCCTGCAACCCGCAGTGGCTGCTCGCGCTCACTTTGGTGATTTGTAGGATTGTATGTAAGATTGAAATTCAATGACTTGTATCGCTTACCACAAATAACAACACACCACCACCAACACACCACCAACGCACCACCACCAATGCACCACCACCAACACACCACCACCAACACACCACCACCAACACACCACCACCAACACACCACCACCAACACACCACCACCAACACACCACCACCAACACACCACCACCAACACACCACCACCAACACACCACCACCCACCAAAAAACACCACCAACACACCACCACCAACACACCACCAATGCACCACCACCAACATGCCACCACCAACACACCACCAACGCACCACCACCAACGCACCACCACCAACGCACCACCACCAACACACAACACCAACACACCACCAACACACCACCACCAACACACCACCAACACACCACCAACACACCACCACCAACACACCACCACCAACACACCACCCCCCACCAACACACCACCACCAACACCCACCACCAAAACACCACCACCAACACACCACCAACACCACACCAACACCACACACCACCACCACCAACCACCCCACCACCCACCACCACCAACACACCACCACCAACACCCACCACCAACACACACCACCAACACACAACACCAACACACCACCAACACACCACCAACACACCACCAACACACCACCAACACACCACCAAACCACCATCAACACACCACCAACACACCACCAACACACACCAACATCAACACCAACACACACTAACACCACACCAACATCAACACCAACCACCACTAACACACCACTAACACCACCCCAAACACACCACTAACACCACCACCAACCCACCACCAACACACCACTAACACCACCACCAACACACCACTAACACCACCACCCACACCACACCAACACACCACAAACCACCACCAAACCACACCACTCCACACCAACACCACACCAAACACCACCACCAACACACCACCAACACAACCACCACCACCACTAACACACCACCAACACACCACCAACACACCACTAACACCACCACCAACACACCACTAACACCACCACCAACACACCACTAACACCACCACCAACACCACCACCAACACACCACTAACACCACCACCAACACACCACTAACACCACCACCAACACCACCACCAACACACCACTAACACCACCACCAACACACCACTAACACCACCACCAACACCACCACCAACACACCACTAACACCACCACCAACACACCACTAACACACCACCAACACACCATCAACACACCACCAACACACCACCAACACACCACTAACACCACCACCAACACCACCACCAACACACCACTAACACCACCACCAACACACCACTAACACCACCACCAACACCACCACCAACACACCACTAACACCACCACCAACACACCACTAACACCACCACCAACACCACCACCAACACACTACTATCGCTACTACCTGCCACCACACCACCACTGACCCGCCAATATTACTTCAACACAACGCCTCCACACAGCACCACCGCACCACCACCGCACCACCACCGACCCACCTCCATTACTCCCCCACCACCACCACCCCCCGCCCCCCCCCTGCCGCACACAGGAGGGCACCTGGGGGAGCATCGTGCTGCTGGTTCCCGCCTCAGCCTCTGAAGGCGCAACGAATGCAGCGCAGACCGCAGCAGCACTCGGTGCACAGGTATCGGACAGCGCATTGGTGAGAAGGCGCAGCGCAGATCGCGTACGCGCGTTAATAGCTCACCACACTGTCAGCAGTGCGCAGTGACACGTGTCCGACCTGTGCATATGCAGGTGAAGTCGAACTGCACAGGGAGGCTGGTGACAATCCACATTGTGACACTACACATGGACTGGTGACAGTCCATACAGTGACACTGCACACGGACTAGTGACAGTCCACATAGTGACACTGCACATGGACTATTGACAGTCCACATAGTGACACTGCACACGGACTAGTGACACTGCACATAGTGACACTGCACCCACCCAGGACACTGTGCATAGTTACACTGCACATGGACTAGTGACAGTCCACATAGTGACACTGCACAGAGAATAGTGACAGTCCACATTGTGATACTGCACATGGACTAGTGACAGTCCACATAGTGACACTGCACACGGACTAGTGACAGTCCACATAGTGACACTGCACACGGACTAGTGACAGTCCACATAGTGACACTGCACTTGGTGACATCCACATGGAGGTGCTGCACAGTGCACCCTGTATAGTGCACCCTGTATATTGCACCCGGTGCAGCATGGCCTGTACAGTGTGATCTGCATTGTGCAGTGAAGTTGGCTCTAGTTGTACCCAGTTGGCTCTAGTTGTACCCAGTTGGCTCTAGTTGTACCCAGGTGGCTCTAGTTGTACCCAGGTGGCTCTAGTTGTACCCAGGTGGCTCTAGTTGTACCCAGGTGGCTCTAGTTGTACCCAGGTGGCTCTAGTTGTACCCAGGTGGCTCTAGTTGTACCCAGGTGGCTCTAGTTGCACCCAGGTGGCTCTAGTTGCACCCAGGTGGCTCTAGTTGCACCCAGGTGGCTGGCTGCCTGTGTGTTGTTAACCGTGTCTGGCTGCGTGTTCTGAGTGGCTTACACCATACACCCCCTCTAATGGGTCACGTGGTCAGTTGCTCACCGTCTCAGGTGGCTCGGCTGTGGGTGTTTGAGAGGCTGCAG
The DNA here is from genome assembly GCA_030323885.1 of Branchipolynoe longqiensis. NCBI lineage: Eukaryota > Metazoa > Annelida > Polychaeta > Phyllodocida > Polynoidae > Branchipolynoe > Branchipolynoe longqiensis. Next base: position 4,949,872 of record CM059188.1, read on the forward strand.
TCAGAGGCTACAAACTGCTGACTCAGCACTCACGGGAACCACACCTGCAACCGTTGATTATTTGTAAATGTTATGCGCATATAACCCTGCAGGAACGCATCCCCGCAGGACCCAAACGTACTAAGCCTATTCGAAATATACTCCAATAGTAGAAGCAGGTTGCAATAGTGTGTACTCAGCTCTTGGAGTCTCAGGCAAGGAGCAACATGGATAGGTTAGCACGGGTAGGGTATTGTCTCGTCGTGCTCGCCACTATAATATTTCTGGAATGCCGGCCGTCTGAGCACCAAATATACCACAAACTCTTCCCATGTGCGTTCTGACAACTGTCTGTCAGTTCACACCTGGTGCCTCTCTCAAACAAACTCATAAGGAAGACAGGGAAGACAAGTCACGCAAGATTGACAGTGAAGAAGTTGTGCTTTATTTGGGCATCAACACCTGTTCACCTACTAATGACCTATCACCCTGACCCCTTACCTTCTGTCCACACGGAGCCTCATTATCTCTTTAGTATGTCTATGAATCAGTGCCTACAGCCCATTGAAACGGAGTCCCATGGTTGTTGCACACAGCTCAGTTTGTATATATGAAAGGTGGTAGCATCAGACAGAGTGTCTGGGTACCTGCCCAAGAGAGAGTGTGTCTCACTCAAGAGTCAGGAGTAGAGTGTCCTGCCCAGTGTGTCTGGAGCAGTGTCTAGAATAATCAATATCAAAGTGAGGCTAGTGTGGTAAGGTGGGCAAAGGGGTGCAGGTGACTGGGCCTCCCACAGCCAGCCAATCAGGCACCCTCCACACCCCGGGAGGCGATGCCCCCCCCCATATTGGCAGTGGTCACTCAACCCAGCTGTAGGTGGTGTCCATAATGTATGCAGTATGGCTGGTGTGCTTGCCCATCGGCCCTGTGGTAACAGGTAGTTGCAGACAGTTACATTAGATATATATATAATAAAAATGTCCTTTTCCTCCACATGCATCCTTACTTGTGCATAGAGGGAACATTTCACCAAACAATTAACTGTCTCTTATATAGGAACGTCTCATCACAATCTCGGTCACTATGTATGAACATATATTTCCCATAGCTTAATATGTCACACAGCGAGTGGGGCACCCATTGCTTTTAGATTACCTAACCTTGGTCCCCACTCTGTCACCTGAGGATAATAATGCTCTCTGCCAATATATAATTCTAAACCGAAAATCTGTATATTTTTACAAGGGAACCTAAGTAGTGTAATGGTTAGCACGCTACTCCCCGAAATGTTAACATGTGTGGGTTCTAATCCTGCTCGAGGCGCAATATTTCCCACCAATATATTTGGACAGACCCAGGACCAAGCTGTGGAAAACACCACAGTAAACTCCAACCTAAACTCCACCCTAAACTCCACTCAACCTAACCTTACCTAACCATAACCCTAACTCCACAGTAAATTCCAACCTAAACTCCAACCTAAACTCCACTCAACCTAACCTTCCCTAACCCTAATCCTAACCCCACAGTAAACTCCAACCTAAACTCCACTCAACCTAACCTTACCTAACCCTAACCCTAACCCTAACTCCACAGTAAACTCCAACCTAAACTCCACTCAACCTAACCTTACCTAACCCAACCCTAACCCTAACCCTAACCCTAACTCCACAGTAAACTCCAACCTAAACTCCACTCAACCTAACCTTGCCTAACCCTAATTCTAACTCCACAGTAAACTCCAACCTAAACTCCACTCAACCTAACCTTACCTAACCCAACCCAAACCCAACCTCACCCAACCCCAACTCGACCCAACCCCACTTAACCTAACCCAACCCCAACTCTACCCAACCCAACCTAGCCTAACCCAAACCCAACCTTACGTCGACCCCACCTCACCCAACCCCAACTCGACCCAACCCCACCTAACCTAACCCAACCCCAACTCTACCCAACCCAACCTAACCTAACCCAAACCCATCCCACCTCACCCAACCCCAACTAGACCCAACCCAACCCCACCTCACCACACCAAACACCAACTCGACCCAACCCCACTTTACCTTACCTAACCCAAACCCACCTCACCCAACCCCAACTCTACCCAACCAAGCCTAATCCAACCCAACTCAACCTCACCCCACCTAGCTAAACCCAACCCATCTTCGCCTTACCCAACACAACTCAACTCCACCTAACCCAACCCACCCTATTACAACGCCAACCCAACCGTGCTAACCCAACCCACCATACCCACACCCACCCCACCACACAGTGAATGACAAATCACGTGGGCTCATTCCCTGTTCCTCAAGCCTCGCTTACTGTGTGCCACCACCCGGGGACACCTAGCGGCAAGATTTGGGAAGTCAGCACGATCTGCTTGTAACGGACTGACGAACTGCTTCTACTGCCCGGCCTGACCAGTGCACACGCCTGAAGGCACGTGTGCAGCGCGGTGTGTAGGCACACTCGGGGGGAGAGTGTCACTGTACAGCATAGTGTGTGGGCACCCACTGGGGGAGAGTGTCACTGTGCGGCACTGTCTTATGGGCACAGACTCGGGGAGAGAGTCACTGTCTTATGGGCAAAGCCTGTGGGAGGAGACGTACTGTGCAACATTGGGGGCATTCGACTGGGCCTCTCTATTCAAATATCAAAATATTTCCGAACAAATTCCTATTCGACTGGGACCAGATGTGGGTTCATATACCGATGATTCGGATGTGTGTATGTGGCTCCATCTGTTCCATCCGTAAATCTTGCGGATAGAAAGGGCCCAGTTGAATGCCCCCAATGTGTTATAGGCACAGACTCTGAGTGGAGAGTGTCACTGTGCAGGACACTAGTTCAAGTAGATTGTTGACTCCGCGATGTGAATAACGATGTCGTGAAGACCAAAGTGGGGCAGACCCGCTTTGTAAGGGTCAGTTATATAGTAACACGCTGTCTGTTCTGCAGCTGTTAGTTATTAACTCATTGTGAGTTTAACAGCTCTGAGTTATTAACTCATTGTGAGTTTAACAGCTGTGAGTTATTAACTCATTGTGAGCTTAACAGCTGTTAATTATTAACTCATTGTGAGTTTAACAGCTGTTAGTTATTAACTCATTGTGAGTTTAACAGCTGTTAATTATTAACTCATTGTGCGTTTAACAGCTGTTAATTATTAACTCATTGTGAGTTTAACAGCTGTTAATTATTAACTCATTGTGAGTTTAACAGCTGTTAATTATTAACTCATTGTGAGTTTAACAGCTGTTAGTTATTAACTCATTGTGAGTTTAACATCTGTTAATTATTAACTCATTGTGAGTTTAACAGCTGTTAATTATTAACTCATTGTGAGTTTAACAGCTGTTAATTATTAACTCATTGTGAGTTTAACAGCTATTAGTTATTAACTCATTGTGAGTTTAACAGCTGTTAGTTATTAACTCATTGTGAGTTTGACAGCTGTTAATTATTAACTCATTGTGAGTTTAGCAGCTGTTAATTATTAACTCATTGTGAGTTTAATAGCTTTTCATCACTAACTCATTGTGAGTTTAACAGCTTTTCATCACTAACTCATTGTGAGTTTAACAGCTATTAGTTATTAACTCATTGTGAGTTTGGCAGCTGGGGTTTATTGGCTGACTGTCAGTCCCTGGACCCACGTCCTGCAGGCGGACAAGGTGACACTCTGTCCTGCCACTCAGACACACAACGGCGCCTGCAGGACTCCTAACGACTTGAACCAACTGACTCACAGAGATAACAGCTGGAGCTCAGTCGGAGGACCAAGCCTGCACCAGAGGCTGCCAACTGCACCACTCCATGTGCCCCGCGCCTGTCATGTGGGACGCCGCCTGTCACGTGACCCGCCATGAGCATCGTGCAGGTAGGTTCTGTCATGTAGGTAGGTGTTGTCCTGTCATGTAGGTAGGTTCTCTCCTGTCATGTAGGTACCTTCTGCCATGCGAGGGGTAGGCCTCGTTAGGGGACGGAGGGACATATGTGTACATACATGTACACACGTACACGCACGTACACACACTTACACACGCAGTGCGAATGCCCCACGTGACCGCCCGTGTCGGCCCCAGGTGCGCTCCACCGGCTGCTGCTAATGGTCAAAACAACAAAGCTCTTCGCGCAATTCGTCAAAGTGCAATCCGAAAATTGACTGATTTAATATTGTGCGGTATGAGTTTAAGTGAAAGCCAACGTTAGTTTTAGTGGATTGTTCGATGGCAGACGACTTTGAGGCCGAGTAGACACGATCCATGCACGCGTTGTGGTAATGGGTGAACCCAGGTTCATTGCGCATGTCGCTGTGCGCCGGACACCACGTGTGTCTGAGTGCGTGACGTCACCAAACCGTCAACAGGATCGTCCCTGACGACATGCAAACACTGGGCAATGTGCTCACGGTCTGAGCCAAGGTGCAGGGAACAACTGGGGACAAGTGAGAACAAGTCAGCACCACCCACATGCAAGGTACCTACCTATACAAGCGGACTGCTGGTTAGTAAGTGGGACGTCATGCTGGTTAATAAGTATGGCATCATGCTTGTTTGTAAGTAGGGCATCATGCTGGTTAGTAAGTAGGATGTCATGCTGGTTAGTAAGTAGCACGTCATGCTGGTTAGTAAGTATGGTGTCATTCTGTTTAGTAAGTAGGGCATCATGCTGGTTAGTAAGTATGGTGTCATTCTGGTTAGTAAGTAGGGTGCATTGCTGGTTAGTAAGTAGAGTTCATGCTGGTTAGTAAGTGGGTGTCATGCTGGTTTGTAAGTATGGTGTCATGCTGGTTGGTAAGTAGGGCATCGTGATGGTTAGTAAGTAGGATGTCATGCTGGTTACTAAGTAGGATGCCATGCTGGTTAGTAAGTATGGTGTCATGCTGGTAAGTAAGTAGGGTGGCATGCTGGTTAGTAAGTGGGATGTCATACTGGTGGGTAAGTATGGTGTCATGCTGGTTAGTAAGTAGGATGCCATGCTGGTTAGTAAGTAGTACATCATGCTGGTTAGTAAGGAGGATGTCATGCTGGTTAGTACGTATGGTGGCATGATGGTTAGTAAGTTGGGCATCATGCTGGTTAGTAAGTAGGATGCCATGCTGGTTAGTAAGTAGGGTGTGATGCTGGTTAGTAAGTAGAATGTCATGCTAGTTGGTAAATAGGATGTCATCCTGGTTAGTAAGTAGGGCATCATGCTGGTTAATAAGTAGGGTGTCATGCGGGTTCTTAAGTAGGATGTCATGCTGGTTAGTAAGTAGGACATAATGTTGGTTAGTAAGTATGGTGTCATGTTGGTTAGTAAGTAGGGCATCATGCTGGTTAATAAGTAGGGTATCATGCTGGTTTGTAAGTAGGGTGTCATGCTGGTTAGTATGTAGGATGCTATGCTGGTTAGTAAGTGGGACTTCATGCTGGTTAGTAAGTAGGATGTCATGTGGGTTTGTCAGTAGGGCGTCATGCTGGTTAGTAAGTATGGTGTCATGCTGGTTAGTAAGTATGGTGTCATGCTGGTTGGTAAGTATGGTGTCATGCTGGTTAGTAAGTAGGGCATCATGCTGTTTAGTAAGTAGGATGTCATGCTGGTTAGTAAGTAGGGTATCGTGATGGTTAGTAAATGGGATTTCATGCTGGTTAATAAGTAGGGTGGCATGCTGGTTAGTAAGTATGATGTCATGCAGGTTAGTAAGTAGGATGTCATGCTGGTTAGTAAGTAGGGGATCATGCTACTTAGTAAGTATGATGTCATGTTGGTTAGTAAGTAGGGTGTCATGCTGGTTAGTAAGTAGGATGTCATGCTGGTTAGTAAGTTGGAGGTCATGCTGGTTAGTAAGTAGGGCATCATGCTGGTTAGTAATTAGGGTGGCTAGTAATTAGGATGTCATGCTGATTAGTAAGTGGGATGTCATGCTGGTTAGTAAGTGACACATCATGCTTGTTAGTAAGTGATATGTTGTGGTGGTTAGTAAGTGGGACATCATGTTGGTTAATAAATGGAACGTCATGCTGGTTATTAAGTGACACATCCTGCTTGTTAGTAATTGGGACATCATGCTGGTTAGTAAGTGGCATGTCATGCTGGTTAGTAAGTGCACGTCGTGTGACTTGGGCTTTAGGTTGTGTCGGACGTCGTTTGAGACCAAGTCAGCTCCACTGTTCGTCTCTCTGCAACTAGCGGGGACCTCATCCTACCCACACACCCTCACCCACACCCTCACACACACCCTCACCCACACACTCTCCCACACCCACACACTCTCCCACACACCCTCTCCTACACACCACACACCCTCACCCAGACCCTCACGCACACCCTCACCCACACACTCTCCCACACCCACACACTCTCCCACACACCCTCTCCTACACACCACACACCCTCACCCAGACCCTCACGCACACCCTCACCCACACACTCTCCCTGACCCTCACCCACACCCTCACCCACACCCAAACACTCTCCCACACCCACACCCCCTCACCCACACCCCCTCACCCAGACACTCTCCCACACCCTCACCCACACACACAGACCCTCACTCACACACCCTCACCCACACACCCTCACCCACACACTCTCCCACACACTCTCCCACACCCTCACCCACACACACACCCACACCCTCATCCAGACCCTCACGCAAAACCCTCACCCACACACTCACCCACACCCTCACCCACACCCTCACCCACACCCACACACTCTCCCACACACCCTCACCTACACACCACACACCCTCACCAACACCCTCAACCACACACTCTCCCACACCCTCACCCACACCCACACCCTTACCCACACACCCTCAAACACACACCCTCACCCACACACCCGCACCCACCCCCTAATCCACACACCAGACACCCTCACCACACAGCACACACGCTCACCACACACGCCCACATACCTCACCCACACACCCTCACCTACACACCCTCACCCAGACCCTCACGCACACCCTCACCACACACCCTCACCACACACCCTCATCCACACACCCTCATCACACCCCCACACACCCACATACCTCACCCACACACCCACATATCTCACCCACACTCTCACCCACACCACACACCCTACTCTCACCCATACCCTCACCCACACACCCTCACGCTCACCCACACCTTACAACCCAAACACCCTCACCCTCACCCTCACCTTACATCTTACATCTCACACCCTCACTGACACACCACACACCCTCACCCACACGCCCCCTCAAACACCCGTGGTGAGTGGTTCCTGCTGCCGCCCTTCGCCCCGCCCCCCGCCCCGCCCCTCGTGCCCCCCGCTCCCCGCCCTCCTCTGCCTGCCCTTGTCAGTGCAGTGTCTGTCCTGCTTCTAAGACAGCCCGAGTATGCTCACACTGGTGCAAACACTGTCGCGTGAGCATCAGTGAAACACGAGCTGTCTTGTGTCCCGGGGAAACAGACTGAAAGCCAACCTGCGAGCGTGTGGTGCAGGAAGCATCCAAGCTTTTAACCGTCCTGTCTTGTAAGTCAGGCGGCCCGGGGTGCTTCACTCAGCCGTGTCAGTCACCCCTGGCCGCCTGACTGACCGGCCATGCTAGCGTGTAATATCCACACACACACACCCACACACACCCATACACACACACACCCACACACACCCATACACACAACCATACACACAACCATACACACACCCATACACCCACACCCGTACACACAACCATACACACACCCATACACCCACACGCATGCACCCACACCCAAGTTACACACACCACACCCACACCGCACCCACACCACCTCACAGTACATATGGTGTGTTTAACCATATGTACACATACACTCACACACACCCATACCCACACCCACACACACCCATACACACCCGTACACACATCCACACCCATACACCCACACCCATACACCCACACCCATACACACACCAATACACCCATACACACCCACACCCATACACCCACACACAACCATACACACATCCACACCCATACACTCACACACACCCACACCCATACACCCACACACAACCATACACACATCCACACCCATACACCCACACACACCCATACACACCCATACACACCCACCCACACACATACACACCCACACACACCCACACACACCCACACCCATGCACCCACACCCATGCACCCATACACACACACCCTTACACACCCACACACACACCCATACACACCTACACCCATACACCCACACCCATTCACCGACATCCATACACCCACACACACCCATACACACCCATACACACAACCATACACACACCAATACACAGAATAGTACATGCACCCACACACACCCATACACCCATACACGCCCATGCACACACCCACACACCCACGCACACATACACAACCATACAGACCCACGCACACATACACCCGCACACACATACACAGATAATCCCACACATACCCATACACACAACCATACACCCACCCACATACACACACCCGCGTGCACACACGCGGTCGCGCACACACGCACACCCAACCCACACATACATCATAAACCACACACACAACCCACCCCCACATAACCACACACATACACCCACACACACACCCGCACAAACACACACACACCAAAACATACCAACAGAATCCGTCACACACACATCTGCACACGCACACTGACTCGCCGTGTCACCTCGTGCTGCAGTACTTCAAGAAGGCGACGAAGATCGGCGAGCAGGCGAAGAAGCTGAAGACGCAGATCTGGAGCTCGGTGGTGACGATCGTGCTGGTCGAGGGCCGCAGTCTGCTGCCCATGGACGACAACGGCTTCTCGGATCCCTACGTCAAGTTCCGCCTGGGCAACGAGAAGTACAAGAGCAAGGTGAGTCAACGCGCTGCTTGGTGAAGGTCTGGTAGTGGGTACAGGCAGTGTGAGCAGGCTCTAGCTGTTAAGTGAAGGCATGTTAGTGGGTACAGGCAGTGTGAGCAGGCTCTAGCTGTTAGGTGAAGGCCTGTTAGTGAGTTCAGGCAGTGTGAGCAGGCTCTAGCTGTTATGTGAAGGCATGTTAGTGGGTACAGGCAGTGTGAGCAGGCTCTAGCTGTTAGGTGAAGGCCTGTTAGTGAGTTCAGGCAGTGTGAGCAGGCTCTAGCTGTTATGTGAAGGCATGTTAGTGGGTACAGGCAGTGTGAGCAGGCTCTAGCTGTTAGGTGAAGGCCTGTTAGTGAGTTCAGGCAGTGTGAGCAGGCTCTAGCTGTTTGGTGACGGTCTGACAGTCAGTTGAAGCAGTGTGAGTAGGCGCTAGCTGTTTGGTGAAGGTATGACAGTCAGTTTAAGCAGTGTGAGCAGGCTCTAGCTGTTTGGTGATGGTCTGACAGTCAGTTGAAGCAGTGTGAGCATACTCTAGCTGTTTGGTGAAGGCCTGACAGTCAGTTCAAGCAGTGTGAGCAGGCTCTAGCTGTTTGGTGAAGGCCTGACAGTCAGTTCAAGCAGTGTGAGCAGGCTCTAGCTGTTTGGTGAAGGCCTGACAGTCAGTTCAGGCAGTGTGAGTAGGCTCTAGCTGTTTGGTGAAGGCCTGACAGTCAGTTCAAGCAGTGTGAGCAGGCTCTAGCTGTTTGGTGAAGGTATGACAGTCAGTTCAAGCAGTGTGAGTAGGCTCTAGCTGTTTGGTGAAGGCCTGACAATCAGTTGAGGGAGTGTGAGTAGGCTCTAGCTGTTTGGTGAAGGCCTGACAGTCAGTTCAAGCAGTGTGAGCAGGCTCTAGCTGTTTGGTGAAGGTATGACAGTCAGTTCAAGCAGTGTGAGTAGGCTCTAGCTGTTTGGTGAAGGCCTGACAATCAGTTGAGGGAGTGTGAGTAGGCTCTAGCTGTTTGGTGAAGGCCTGACAGTCAGTTCAAGCAGTGTGAGCAGGCTCTAGCTGTTTGGTGAAGGTATGACAGTCAGTTCAAGCAGTGTGAGTAGGCTCTAGCTGTTTGGTGAAGGCCTGACAATCAGTTGAGGGAGTGTGAGTAGGCTCTAGCTGTTTGGTGAAGGCCTGACAGTCAGTTCAAGCAGTGTGAGCAGGCTCTAGCTGTTTGGTGAAGGTATGACAGTCAGTTGAAGCAGTGTGAGCAGGCTCTAGCTGTTTGGTGAAGGTCTGACAGTCAGTTGAAGCAGTGTGAGCAGGCTGTAGCTGTTTGGTGACGGTCTGAGAGTCAGTTCAAGCAGTGTGAGCAGGCTCTAGCTGTTTGGTGATGGTCTGACAGTCAGTTGAAGCAGTGTGAGCAAGCTCTAGCTGTTTGGTGAAGGTCTGACAGTCAGTTGAAGCAGTGTGCGCAGGCTGTAGCTGTTTGGTGAAGGTCTGACAGTCAGTTGAAGCAGTTTGCGCAGGCTGTAGCTGTTTGGTGAAGGTCTGACAGTCAGTTGAAGCAGTGTGAGTAGGCTCTAGCTGTTTGGTGAAGGCCTGACAGTCAGTTCAAGCAGTGTGAGCAGGCTCTAGCTGTTTGGTGAAGGTATGACAGTCAGTTTAAGCAGTGTGAGCATACTCTAGCTGTTAGGTGGAGATCTGACAGTCAGTTCAAGCAGTGTGAGTAGGCTCTAGCTCTTTGGTGAAGGCCTGACAGTCAGTTCAAGCAGTGTGAGCAGGCTCTAGCTGTTCGGTGAAGGCCTGACAGTCAGTTCAAGCAGTGTGAGCAGGCACTGGCTGTTTGGTGAAGGTATGACAGTCAGTTTAAGCAGTGTGAGCAGGCTCTAGCTGTTAGGTGAAGGCCTGACAGTCAGTTCAAGCAGTGTGAGTAGGCTCTGGCTGTTTGGTGAAGGCCTGACAGTCAGGTGAAGCAGTGTGAGCAGGCTCTAGCTGTTTGGTGAAAGTCTGAAGCTCAAAGCATGAACTCAGCTAGGCTGTAGACCGGTCCTACCTAGGATACAGACCCGACACACCTAGTGTACACACCGGTCCTACCTAGGGTACAGACCAGTCACACCTAGTGTACAGACTGGTCCTTCCTAGGTTACAGACCAGTCACACCTAGTGTACACACCGGTCACAACTAGGGTACAGACCAGTCACACCTAGTGTATACACTGGTCACAACTAGGGTACAGACCGGTCACACCTAGTGTACACACCGGTCCTACCTAGGGTACAGCCAGTCACACCTAGTGTACACACCGGTCACAACTAGGGTACAGACCAGTCACACCTAGTGTACACACCGGTCACAACTAGGGTACAGACCAGTCACACCTACTGTATACAACGGTCACAACTAGGGTACCTGACCAGTCACACCTAGTGTACAGACACGGTCCCAGCTAAAATACAAACCAGTCACACCTAGTGTCCACACCAGTCACACCTAGGGTACAGTCCAGTCACACCTAGTGTACACACCAGTCAGAACTAGGGTACAGACCAGACACACCTAGTGTACACACATGGTCCCAGCTAAAATACAAACCAGTCACACCTAGTGTAGACACCAGTCACACCTAGGGTACAGTCCAGTCACACCTAGTGTATACACCAGTCAGAACTAGGGTACAGACCAGTCACACCTAGTGTATACACCAGTCAGAACTAGGGTACAGACCAGACACACCTAGTGTACACACATGGTCCCAGCTAAAATACAAACCAGTCACACCTAGTGTACACACCAGTCACACCTAGGGTACATTCCAGTCACCTAGTGTATACACCAGTCAGAACTAGGGTACAGACCAGACACACCTAGTGTACAGACCAGTCACAACTAAGGTACAGACCGGTCACACCTAGTGTACACACCGGCCACACCTACTGTATAGACCAGTCATACCTTGTGTACACACCGGTCACAACTAGGGTACGGAGCGGTCACACCTAGTGTATACACCGGTCACAACTAGGGTACAGACCAGTCACACCGAGTGTACACACAGGGTCCCAGCTAAAATACAGACCAGTCACCTAGTGCACACACCGGTCACAACTAGGGTACAGACCAGTCACACCTAGTGTACACACCAGTCACACCTAGCGTATAGACCAGTCACACCTAGTGTACACACCGGTCACACCTAAGGTACACACCCGGCACACCTAGTGTACAGACTGGTCCTACCTAGGGTACAGACCAGTCACCTAGTGTACACACTGGTCACACCTAGGGTACAGACCAGTCACACCTAGTGTACCCACCGGTCACACGTAGTGTATCGACCAGTCACACCTAGTGTACACACCGGTCACAACTAGGGTACAGACCAGTCACACCTAGTGTATACACCGGTCACAACTATGGTACAGACCGGTCACACCTAATGTACACACCGGTCCTACCTAGGGCACATACCAGTCACACCTAGTGTACACACCGGTCACAACTAGGTACAGACCAGGCACACCTAGTGTACACACCGGTCACAACTAGGGTACAGACCAGTCACACCTAGTGTACACACCGGGCACATCTAGGGTACAGACCAGTCACACCTAGTGTGTACACTGGTCACACCTAGGGTACCTGAGCAGTCACACCTAGTGTACACACATGGTCCCAGCTAAAATATAAACCAGTCACACCTAGTGTACACACACGGTCCCAGCTAAAATAGAAACCAGTCACACCTAGTGTACACACCAGTCACACCTAGGGTACAGACCAGTCACACATAGTGTACACACCGGTCACACCTAGGGTACAGACCAGTCACACCTAGTGTACACACCGGTCACACCTAGGGTTCAGACCAGTCACACCTAGTGTACACACCGGTCACACCTAGGGTATAGACCAGTCACCTAATGTACACACTGGTCACAACTAGGGTACAGACCAGTCACACCTAATGTACACACTGGTCACAACTAGGGTACAGACCAGTCACACCTAGTGTACACACCGGTCACACCTAGGATATAGACCAGTCACACCTAGTGTACACACCGGTCACAACTAGGGTACAGACCAGTCACACCTAGTGTACACACCAGTCACACCTAGGGTATAGACCAGTCACACCTAGTGTACACACCGGTCAGAACTAGGGTACAGACCAGTCACACCTAGTGTACACACCGGTCCTACCTAGGGTATAGAGCAGTCACACCTAGTGTACACACCAGTCACAAATAGGGTACAGACCAGTCACACCTAGTGTTCACACCGGTCCTACCTAGGGTATAGACCAGTCACACCTAGTGTACACACCGGTCCCAGCTAAAATACAGACTGGTCTCACCTGTTGGTGATATATCTGATATTAACGTAATTGTTCATCAATTACATAGATCAGGTGTCTTTCTATTTATGGATGTTTAATTTAACTATGTTCCTGATAAGTTGGTTACCATGCGTATTCTAGGTAACTCTTGCCGAACAGGATTAATGTGCATATGTTTAATTGGCTTGTGCACTGTCCATGGTACTTAGGCACTGTCACTGGTAGTTACCAGGTACTGTCAGTGGTAGTTACCAGGTATTGTCACTAGTACTTACCATGTACTGTCGCTGATAGCTACCAGGTACTGTCACTGGTAGTTGCAAGGTACTGTCACTGGTAGTTACCAGTTACTGTCACTGGTAGTTACCAAGCACTGTCACTGGTAGTTACCATGTACTGTCACTGGTAGTTACCAGGCACTGGTAGTTACCAAGTACTGTTACTGGTAAGTTACCTGGCACTTTCACTGGTAGTTACCAGGTATTGTCACTGGTAGGTACCCTACACTGTCATTGGTAGTTACCAGGTATTGACAGTGGTAATTACCGGCCACTGTCACTGGTAGTTAGCAGGTATTGTCACTGGTAGTTACCAGGCACTGTCACTGGTAATTACCGGGCACTGTCACTGGTAGTTACCAGGTACTGTCACCGGTAATTACCGGGCACTGTCACTGGTAGTTACCAGGCACTGTTACTAGTAGTTACCAGGCACTGTCACTGGTAGTTACCAGGTATTGTCACTGGTAATTACCAGGCACTGTCACTGGTAGTTAGCAGGTATTGTCACCGGTAATTACCGGGCACTGTCACTGGTAGTTACCAGGTATTGTCACTGGTAGTTACCAGGCACTGTCACTGGTAGTTAGCAGGTATTTTCACTGGAAGTTAGCAGGTATTGTCACTGGTAATTACCGGCACTGTCAATGGTAGTGTTACCAGGTATTGTCACTGGGAGATACCAGGTACTGTCACTGGCAGATACCAGGTACTGTCACTGGGAGTTACCAGGCACTGTCAGTGGTAATTACCAGGTATTGTCACTGGCATTTACCAGGCACTGTCACTGGTAGTTACCAGGCACTGTCACTGGTAATTACCAGGCACTGTCACTGGTAGTTACCAGGTATTGTCACTGGCAGTTACAGGCACTGTCACTGGTAGATACCAGGTATTGTTACTGGCAGTTACAGGCACTGTCACTGGTAGTTACCAGGCACTGTTACTGGTAATTACCAGGCACTGTCACTGGTAGTTACCAGGTATTGTCACTGGCAGTTACAGGCACTGTCACTGCTAGTTACCAGGCACTTTCACTGGTAATTACCAGGCACTGGCACTGGTAGTTACCAGGTATTGTCACTGGCAGTTACAGGCACTGTCACTGGTAGTTACCAGGCACTGTCACTGGCAATACCCAATGCCTGGTGTCCCTGTCCTGCCTGCAATGTCACAAGTCCTCACAGGTGTAAGGACTTGTGACATTGCAAAACTAAAACACAGCCTAGCTAAGCGGCCCTGTAGCCATCAGGGAGTACATGTGGGAACTGAGGATTGGCCATCTCACACACACCACACGACGCTGTGTGGTCTCACGTGACTTATATCTCACACACACACACACCATGCTGTCTGGTGTCATGTGACGCTAACAGGCAGGTTGATATGGAATGGAACCAGAGACTGTAATTAACACCATCTCACACACACACCACGCTGTCTGGTGTCACGTGACTCATATCTCACACACACACCATGCTGTCTGGTGTCACGTGACTTATATCTCACACACACACCACGCTGTCTGGTGTCACGTGATGCTAACAGGCAGGTTCATATGGAATGGAACCAGAGACTGTAATTAACACCATCTCACACACAACACACCACACTGTCTGGTGTCACGTGACTTATATCTCACACACACACCACGTTGTCTGGTGCCACGCGACTTATATCTCAGAGACACACTCACCACGCTGTCTGGTGTCACGTGACTTATATCTCACACACACACCACGCTGTCTGGTGTCATGTGACTCTAACAGGCAGGTTGATATGGAATGGAACCAGAGACTGTAATTAACACCATCTTACACACACCATGCTGTCTGGTGCCACGTGACTTATATCTCACACACACACACACCATGCTGTCTGGTGTCACGTAACTCTCACAGGCAGGTTGATATGGAATGGAACCAGAGACTGTAATTAACACCATCTTACACACACACCACGCTGTCTGGTGTCACATGACTCATATCTCACACACACACACACCATGCTGTCTGGTATCACGTGACCCTAACAGACAGGTTGATATGGAATGGAACCAGAGACTGTAATTAACACCATCTCACACACGTCACACCACGCTGTCTGGTGTCACATGACTTATATCTCACACACACATACACCACGCTGTCTGGTGTCACATGACCCTAACAGGCAGGTTGATATGGAATGGAACCAGAGACTGTAATTAACACCATCTCACCCACACCACACCATGCTGTCTGGTGTCACGTGACTCATATCTCACACACCACACCATGCTGTCTGGTGTCACGTGACTTATATCTCACACTCACACACACCACGCTGTCTGGTGTCACATGACCCTAACAGGCAGGTTGATATGGAATGGAACCAGAGACTGTAATTAACACCATCTCACCCACACCACACCATGCTGTCTGGTGTCACGTGACTCATATCTCACACACCACACCATGCTGTCTGGTGTCACGTGACTTATATCTCACACACACACCACGATGTCTGGTGTCACGTGACCCTAACAGGCAGGTTGATATGGAAGGAACCAGAGGCTGTAATTAACACCATCACACACACACCACACCACACTGTGTGGTGTCACGTGACTCATATCTCACACACCACACCATGTTGTCTGGTGTCACGTGACTCATATCTCACACACCACACCACGATGTCTGGTGTCACGTGACCCTAACAGACAGGTTGATATGGAATGGAACCAGTGACTGTAATTAACACCATCTTACACACACCATGCTGTCTGGTGTCACATGACTCATATCTCATACACACACACACCACGCTGTCTGGTGTCACGTGACCCTAACAGGCAGGTTGATATGGAATGGAACCAGAGACTGTAATTAACACCATCTCACACATGTCATACCACGCTGTCTGGTGTCACATGACTCATATCTCACACACACACACACCATGCTGTCTGGTGCCACGTGCCCCTAACAGGCAGGTTCATATGGAATGGAACCAGAGATTGGAATTAACACCATCTCACTCACACCACACCACATTGTGTGGTGTCACATGACTCATATCTCACACTCACACACACCACGCTGTCTGGTGTCACGTGACCCTAACAGGCAGGTTGAGATGGAATGGAACCAGAGACTGTAATTAACACCATCTCACCCACACCACACCATGCTGTCTGGTGTCACGTGACTCATATCTCACACACACACCACGTTGTCTGGTGTCATGTGACTTATATCTCACACACACACACACCACGCTGTCTGGTGTCACGTGCCCCTAACAGGCAGGTTCATATGGAATGGAACCAGAGATTGGAATTAACACCATCTCACTCACACCACACCACATTGTGTGGTGTCACATGACTCATATCTCACACTCACACACACCACGCTGTCTGGTGTCACGTGACCCTAACAGGCAGGTTGAGATGGAATGGAACCAGAGACTGTAATTAACACCATCTCACCCACACCACACCATGCTGTCTGGTGTCACGTGACTCATATCTCACACACACACCACGTTGTCTGGTGTCATGTGACTTATATCTCACACACACACACACCACGCTGTCTGGTGTCACGTGCCCCTAACAGGCAGGTTCATATGGAATGGAACCAGAGATTGGAATTAACACCATCTCACTCACACCACACCACATTGTGTGGTGTCACATGACTCATATCTCACACTCACTCACACCACGCTGTCTGGTGTCACGTGACCCTAAAAGACAGGTTGATATGGAATGGAACCAGAGACTGTAATTAACACCATCTTACACACACCATGCTGTGTGGTGTCACATGACTCATATCTCACACACACACACACCACGCTGTCTGGTGTCACATGACCCTAACAGGCAGGTTGATATGGAATGGAACCAGATACTGTAATTAACACTATCTCACACATGTCACACCACGCTGTCTGGTGTCACGTGACTCATATCTCACACACCACACCATGTTGTCTGGTGTCACGTGACTCTAACAGGCAGGTTGATAAGGAATGGAACCAGAGGCTGTAATTAACACCATCTCACACACACCACACCATGCTGTCTGGTGTCACGTGACTTATATCTCACACACCACACCATGTTGTCTGGTGTCACGTGACTCTAACAGGCAGGTTGATATGGAATGGAACCAGAGACTGTAACTAACATGCGTTAATGAGACATTTACTGAACACACGTCAACAATGCAACACCTGAAGTAGCACACACACGTCCTGGTGGAGCTGAGAACGCCTTGTTAACAGAACCAGGACGAAGTGACCAGCTGGGACACCATCAACTACCACAGACAACACCAACACCACCAGCCTCACCATCGGGCGCAGATTCAGCACGGCTCACTTCCTGTAACGCTTTCTCGGCCCCTCGTTTTCAGGTGGTACGTCAGCGGCGACGCGGCGCCCGGTCTCCATGGCAACAGGTCACTGCAGAGAACGCTGACAATGTAACTAACCTCCCTCACGTAGCGTGCCGCGTCAGTGGTCAATGCGTCACGTGACGCCCTTCCACCCCATAACCTGGCCTGAGACGGACCAGCCAGCCGCCCGCCCGTCGGCGGGCTAACAGGTGCAGGCTGACAGGTGCCGCCCACTCGTCGGCAGGCTAACAGACGCCACCCATCCGTCGGCAGGCTGACAGACGGCGCCGGCCCGTCGGCAGGCTGACAGACGCCTCCCATCCGTCGGCAGGCTGACAGACGCCGCCCGTCCGTCGGCAGGCTGACAGACGCCGCCCGTCCGTCGGCAGGCTGACAGACGCCACCCGTCCGTCGGCAGGCTGACAGACGCCTCCCATCCGTCGGCAGGCTGACAGGTGCAGGCTGACAGGCGCCGCCCGTCCGTCGCCGGCACCTGGTCCGGGGACACGGTGCAGCGGGAAACCAGTAGCTTTTACCAGTTTTAGGGACTTCACACTTTGTGGGGATTGGATAACTTTTAATGTAAAAAAAGGCCACCATTATATTTTCCAAAGAAGATTTATTTTGTTTGAGTACAGAATCACGAAGTGTCAGTTTGTGTTGAAAGGGTCACGTGACTAACTGGGAACGCGCACCGTGGCCCCTGGGTGCACGTGTGTGCACGGCCGACTTGCTGCTATTGTCACCGCCGTTTTAACTACAGTGTCACTACCACTGTCACCAGCTTTCACCGCCACTGTCACAGCCACTGTCACAACACCGCCAACCTACTGTCTTTGCATTTTCACTGCACTGTCATCGCTACTGTCACTGTTTGGGAAAATGAAAGTGGCGATGTAATTATGTAATTATGCACCAGTCACTTTGTAGTCGATGCTGTTTGTTGTTCGCTCCCTCTGCCTTGGTTGACTCCAAGACGCAGTAGTGCCCCCACAGTCTCCCCCCACAGTCTCCGCGCCCCCAGTCTCCCCCCACAGTCTCCGCGCCCCCAGTCTCCCCCCACAGTCTCCGCCCCCCAGTCTCTCCCGGCCAGTCTCCCCCCCCCCCGTCTCCCGCCCCAGTCCCCCCCGTCTCCCGCCCCCAGTCCCCCCCACAGTCTCCGCCCCTTCAGTCTCTCCCGACCAGTCTCCCTCCCCCCCCCGTCTCCCGCTCACAGTCTCCACCCCCCCAGTCTCCGCCCCTCCAGTCTCTCCCGACCAGTCTCCCAGCCTCCCCCCGTCTCCCCCCCCACAGTCTCCCCCCCCCCACAGTATCCCCCACGTCTCACCCCACCAGTCTCACCCCAGTCTCACCCCCACAGTCTCACCCCCAGTTTCCCACTGCTAGCTCCGCTCCAGTCTCCCCCCAGTCTCCCACCCCCCAGTCTTCCCCAGCCCTCTGTCCCAGTCCTCTGTCCCAGCCTCTCCCCCAGCCCTCTGTCCCAGCCCTCTCCCCCAGCCCTCTGTCCCAGCCCTCTGTCCCAGCCCACATATGTAGGTCAGATTGCACCACGTTGTTGTATCCAATCACGCCTTGCTTGAGACATGAACAAGGCCTGGTGCTTGATTAACACAGCCTAGCTGCAGTCTAAGTAGGTGTGTCTAAGAAGGACTGTTGACTGATGTGAAGGTCTGTCACGTGACCCCGGACGGCGTCCCTCCCCGGGCAGGCTGGCGTCTCCCGTGTGGAACTCTCCCTGACACTGTGACAGTCAGTCCACTCAGTCGCGCCTTGCGTGAAGGCTTCAGCTGTGTTTCAGCAGTGCGCATGTCGGTTTGAAGTGCCCTGTGATTCCTGGCTGACTGCCAAACCGGAAGTGGCCTTTGGTGTGCCTGCGTGCCGGGTCAGCTGCGGGTCATGCTGGTCCCTCAGCCAGGTTTATTCATGTTCACTTTTATAAGTCAGCACTGAAAGATCAGCAAGTCTCAAAAAGCACACACCGACCACTCGGTCATTGAGTATTAATTATTGTTTACATATTTCTCTTTCTTTAAAAGAATTACTCAGAAATTTGAACTTTCACTGTTTATTTTTCAATCTCCGCTAGAAGATAGCACTGTTTATTTACCAACCACTGAGAGCACTGTTTATTTACCAACCACTGAGAGTACTGTTTATTTACCAACCACTGAGAGTACTGTTTATTTACCAACCACTGAGAGTACTGTATATTTACCAACCACTGAGAGTACTGTTTATTTACCAACCACTGAGAGTACTGTTTATTTACCAACCACTGAGAATACTGTTTATTTACCAACCGCTGAGACTACTGTTTATTTACCAACCACTGAGAGTACTGTTTATTTACCAACCACTGAGAGTACTGTTTATTTACCAACCACTGAGAGTACTGTTTATTTACCAACCACTGAGAGTACTGTTTATTTACCAACCACTGAGAGTACTGTTTATTTACCAACCACTGAGAGTACTGTTTATTTACCAACCACTCAGAGTACTGTTTATTTACCAACCACTGAGAGTACTGTTTATTTACCAACCTCTGAGAGTACTGTTTATTTACCAACCACTGAGAGTACTGTTTATTTACCAACCACTCAGAGTACTGTTTATTTACCAACCACTGAGAGTACTGTTTATTTACCAACCACTGAGAGTACTGTTTATTTACCAACCACTGAGAGTACTGTTTATTTACTAACCACTTTAGTTAACACTGAGTCGTTCAGTCGGCCCGTTACAATCCCCTCGTGGTGGGTGGCCTTGTGCTGGTACCGACCTGCTTCTGCTGGTACCGACCTGCTTCTGCTGGTACCGACCTGCTTGTGCTGGTACCGAGCTGCTTGTGCTGGTACCGACCTGCTTGTGCTGGTATCGAGCTGCTTGCGCTGGTGCCGAGCTGTTTGCGCTGGTGCCGAGCTGCTTGTGCTGGTGCCGAGCTGCTTGTGCTGGTGCCAAGCTGCTTGTGCTGGTGCCAAGCTGCTGATGCTGGTACCGAGCTGATGCGACTTTCCTCTGGTCTCACTTTGCAGTACAAGGCCAAGACGCTGAACCCGCGCTGGCTTGAACAGTTTGACCTTCACATGTTTGACGACCAGACGAGTCACCTTGAACTCTCAGTCTGGGATCACGACCATGCTGGCAAGGACGACATCATGGGCAGGTGAGTAAACGTCTTCTTTCCTCGTACTCTGCAAGCACCTCCCAGACCGTGTGGTGATGAGGGTGCTTCTTGTCTGCAGTTTGTGTAATTACAGCCAATAGATACAACCAGCTACCACTCAACCAGTAAATGCTGCTGTCACCTGCAGGTCGAACCTTGACCTGACGACGCTGGACCGGGAGAGGACGCATGCGCTGGACATGGCCCTGGAGGACGGGGCGGGGGTCATCCACATCCTCCTCTCCATCAGCGGCACAAGCAGCGGCGAGTCCATCTCTGACCTCGTCAACTACGCGCCCAACCCGCGCGAGCGGGAACAGATCGTCTGCAAACATGTGAGTCAAATGTCGTCTGTTGTCGTCTGTAAGTGTGAGTTAATTGTCGTCTGTAGGTGTGAGTTAAATGGTGTCTGTTGTTGTCGATAGGTGTGTGAGTTAATGTCTGTTGACTGTAAGTGTGTGAGTTAAATGTTGTCTTGTCATCTGTAGTGTAAGTGTGAGTTAACTGGCGTCTGTAGTGTAAGTGTGAGTTAAATGTCGTCTGTTGTCGTCGATAGGTGTGTGAGTTAATGTCGTCTGTTGTCTGTAAGTGTGTGAGTTAAATGTCGTCTGTTGTCGTCTGTAGTGTAAGTGTGAGTTAAATGTTGTCTGTAGGTGTGAGTTAATTGCATCTGTTGTCGTCGATAGGTGTGTGAGTTAATGTCATCTGTTGTCATCTGTAGGTGTGAGGTAAATGTCGTATGTTGTTGTCTGCAGGTGTGAGTTAAATGTTGTCTGTTGTCATTTGTAGGTGTGACTTAAGTTTCGTCTGTTGTCATCTGTACCTGTGAGTTATATGTAGTCTGTTGTCGTCTGTAGGTGTGAGTTAAATGTCATCTGTTGTCATCTGTAGGTGTGAGTTAAATATATGTTGTCTGTAGGTGTGAGTTAAATGTCTGTTGTCATTTGTAGGTGTGAGTTAAATGTCTGTTGTCATCTGTAGGTGTGAGTTAAATGTTGTATGTTGCCATCTGCAGGTGTAAATTAAATGTTGTCTGTTGTCGTCTGTAAGTGTGAGTTAAATGTCATCTGTTGTCATCTGTAAGTGTGAGTAAAATATCATCTGTTGTCATCTTTTGTCTGTAACTGTAAGTGTGAGTTAAATGTCATCTGTTGTCTGTAAGTGAAAGTTAAATGTCATCTGTTGTCGTCTGTATATGTGGGGTAAATGTCATCTGTTTGTAAGTTTGAGTTGAATTTCATCTGTTGTCGTATGTAAGTGTGAGTTAAATGTTGTATGTTGTCTGTAAGTATCAGTTAAATGTCATCTGCATGCATGTCATCTGTAGGTGTGAGGTGAATGTCGTCTGTAGGTGTGAGTTGAATGTTGTATGTTGTCTGTAGGTGTGAGTTAATGTTGTGTACAAGCATGTGAGTTGAATGTTGTGTGGGGACGTGTAAGTCGAATGTCATCTGAACCGTTACTCCGTCACTTGCAGGGTCTGATGAATTCGTTCAGGAATATGAGCAGCAATGGATGGCTTCAAGTAAAAGGTGAGTAGTGGCCAGCACCACCCACCTAGCCTCACCTTACCGGTCATTGTCACACGGCTGTATGTCTAACCCATACAATCCTCCATCTACTCTCACCTTACCGGTCATAGTCACACGTCTGTATGTCTAACCCATACAATCCTCCCTCTACTCTCACCTTACCGGTCATAGTCACACGTCTGTATGTCTAACCCATACAATCCTCCCTCTACTCTCACCTTACCGGTCATAGTCACACGTCTGTATGTGTAACCCATACAATCCTCCATCTACTCTCACCTTACCGGTCATAGTCACACGTCTGTATGTGTAACCCATACAATCCTCCATCTACTCTCACCTTACCGGTCATAGTCACACGTCTGTATGTCTAACCCATACAGTCCTCCCTCTACTCTCACCTTACCAGTCATAGTCACACGTCTGTATGTCTAACCCATACAATCCTCCCTCTACTCTCACCTTACCGGTCATAGTCACACGTCTGTATGTGTAACCCATAACCCATACAATCCTCCATCTACCCTCACCTTACCAGTCATAGTAACATGTCTGTATGTCTAACCTGTAAAATCCTCCATCTACCCTCACCTTACCGGTCATAGTCACATGTCTGTATGTCTAACCTGTACAATCCTCCATCTACTCTCACCTTACCAGTCATAGTCACATGTCTGTATGTCTAACCTGTACAATCCTCCATCTACCCTCACCTTACCAGTCATAGTCACACGTCTGTATGTCTAACCCATACAATCCTCCATCTACCCTCACCTTACCAGTCATAGTAACATGTCTGTATGTCTAACCCATACAATCCTCCATCTACCCTCACCTTACCGGTCATAGTCACACGTCTGTATGTCTAACCCATACAATCCTCCATCTACTCTCACCTTACCAGTCATAGTCACATGTCTGTATGTCTAACCCATACAATCCTCCATCTACCCTCACCTTACTGGTCATAGTCACATGTCTGTATGTCTAACCCATACAATCCTCCATCTACCCTCACCTTACCAGTCATAGTCACATGTCTGTATGTCTAACCCATACAATCCTCCATCTACTCTCACCTTACCGGTCATAGTCACACGACTGTATGTCTAACCCATACAATCCTCTATCTACCCTCACCTTACCAGTCATAGTCACGTGTCTGTATGTCTAACCCATACAATCCTCTATCTACCCTCACCTTACCAGTCATAGTCACATGTTTGTATGTCTAACCCATACAATCCTCCTTCTACCCTCACCTTACTGGTCATTGTCACATGTCTGTATGTCTAACCCATACAATCCTCTATCTACCCTCACCTTACCAGTCATAGTCACATGTCTGTATGTCTAACCCATACAATCCTCCATCTACCCTCACCTTACTGGTCATTGTCACATGTCTGTATGTCTAACCCATACAATCCTCTATCTACCCTCACCTTACCAGTCATAGTCACATGTCTGTATGTCTAACCCATACAATCCTCCATCTACCCTCACCTTACTGGTCATTGTACCATGGCTGTATGTCTAACCCATACAATCCTCTATCTACCCTCACCTTACTGGTCATAGTCACATGTCTGTATGTCTAACCCATACAATCCTCCCTCTACTCTCACCTTACTGGTCATAGTCACACGACTGTATGTCTAACCCATACAATCCTCCATCTACTCTCACCTTACCAGTCATAGTCACATGTCTGTATGTCTAACCCATACAATCCTCTATCTACCCTCACCTTACCAGTCATAGTCACATGTCTGTATGTCTAACCCATACAATCCTCCATCTACCCTCACCTTACTGGTCATTGTCACATGTCTGTATGTCTAACCCATACAATCCTCTATCTACCCTCACCTTACCAGTCATAGTCACATGTCTGTATGTCTAACCCATACAATCCTCTATCTACCCTCACCTTACCAGTCATAGTAACATGTCTGTATGTCTAACCCATACAATCCTCCATCTACCCTCACCTTACTGGTCATAGTCACACGTCTGTATGTCTAACCTGTACAATCCTCCATCTGCTCTCACCTTACCAGTCATAGTCACGTGTCTGTATGTCTAACCCATACAATCCTCCATCTACTCTCACCTTACCAGTCATAGTCACATGTTTGTATGTCTAACCTGTACAATCCTCTATTTACCCTCACCTTACCAGTCATAGTCACATGTCTGTATGTCTAATCCATACAATCCTCCATCTACCCTCACCTTACCAGTCATAGTCACATGTCTGTATGTCTAACCCATACAATCCTCCATCTACTCTCACCTTACCAGTCATAGTAACATGTCTGTATGTCTAACCTGTACAATCCTCCATCTACCCTCACCTTACCAGTCATAGTCACGTGTCTGTATGTCTAACCCATACAATCCTCCATCTACTCTCACCTTACCAGTCATAGTCACATGTCTGTATGTCTAACCTGTACAATCCTCCATCTACCCTCACCTTACTGGTCATAGTAACATGTCTGTATGTCTAACCCATACAATCCTCCATCTACCCTCACCTTACCAGTCATAGTCACATGTCTGTATGTCTAACCCATACAATCCTCCATCTACCCTCACCTTACTGGTCATAGTCACATGTCTGTATGTCTAACCCATACAATCCTCCATCTACCCTCACCTTACTGGTCATAGTCACATGTCTGTATGTCTAACCCATACAATCCTCCCTCTACCCTCACCTTACCAGTCATAGTAACATGTCTGTATGTCTAACCCATACAATCCTCCATCTACCCTCACCTTACTGGTCATAGTCACATGTCTGTATGTCTAACCTGTACAATCCTCCATCTACTCTCACCTTACCAGTCATAGTCACATGTCTTGTATGTCTAACCCATACAATCCTCCATCTACCCTCACCTTACCAGTCATATTCACATGTCTGTATGTCTAACCTGTACAATCCTCTATCTACCCTCACATTACCAGTCATAATCACATGTATGTATGTCTAACCCATACAAACCTCCATCTACCCTCACCTTACCAGTCTTAGTAACATGTCTGTATGTCTAACCCATACAATCCTCCATCTACCCTCACCTTACCGGTCATAGTCACACATCTGTATGTCTAACCCATACAATCCTCCATGTACCCTCATCTTACCAGTCATAGTCACATGTCTGTATGTCTAACCCATACAATCCTCCATCTACCCTCACCTTACCAGTCATAGTCACATGTCTGTATGTCTAACCCATACAATCCTCCATCTACCCTCACCTTACCGGTCATAGTCACATGTCTGTATGTCTAACCCATACAATCCTCCAGCTACTCCCACCTTACTGGTCATTGTCACATGTATGTATGTCTACCCTGTACAATCCTCCATCTACCCTCACCTTACCAGTCATAGTCACATGTCTGTATGTCTAACCCATCCCACTATCTCCCCTCCCTTACACATAGTCACGTCTGTATGTCTAACCCATACAACCTCCACTCCCACCTACGTCATGCACAGTGATGTCTAACCCATACAATCCTCCATCTCCCCTCACCTTACCAGTCATAGTCACATGTCTGTATGTCTAACCCATACAATCCTCCATCTACTCTCACCTTACCAGTCATAGTCACATGTCTGTATGTCTAACCCATACAATCCTCCATCTACCCTCACCTTACCAGTCATAGTCACATGTCTGTATGTCTAACCTGTACAATCCTCCATCTACCCTCACCTTACCAGTCATAGTCACATGTCTGTATGTCTAACCCATTCAATCCTCCATCTACTCTCACCTTACTGGTCATAGTCACACGTCTGTATGTCTAACCCATACAATGCTCCATCTACCCTCATCTTACTGGTCATAGTCACACGACTGCATGTCTGACCCATACAATCCTCCATGTACCCTCACCTTACCAGTCATAGTCACATGTCTGTATGTCTAACCCATACAATCCTCCATCTACCCTCACCTTACCAGTCATAGTAACATGTCTGTATGTCTAACCCATACAATCCACCATCTACCCTCACCTTACCAGTCATAGTCACGCGTCTGTATGTCTAACCCATACAATCCTCCATCTACCCTAACCTTATCAGTCATAGTCACACGTCTGTATGTCTATCCCATACAATCCTCCATCTACCCTCACCTTACCAGTCATAGTCACATGTCTGTATGTCTATCCCATACAATCCTCCATCTACCCTCACCTTACCAGTCATAGTCACATGTCTGTATGTGTAACCCATACAATCCTCCATCTACCCTCACCTTACCAGTCATAGTCACATGTATGTATGTCTAACCTGTACAATCCTCCATCTACCCTCACCTTACTGGTCATAGTCACATGTATGTATGTCTAACCTATACAATCCTCCCTCTACTCTCACCTTACCAGTCATAGTCACACGTCTGTATGTCTAACCCATACAATCCTCCATCTACCCTCACCTTACCGGTCATAGTCACACGTCTATATGTCTAACCCATACAATCCTCCATCTACCCTCACCTTACCAGTCATAGTCACATGTCTGTATGTCTAACCCATACAATCCTCCATCTCCCCTCACCTTACCGGTCATAGTCACATGTCTGTATGTCTAACCCATACAATCCTCCCTCTACTCTCACCTTACCAGTCATAGTCACACGTCTGTATGTATAACCCATACAATCCTCCATCTACCCTCACCTTACCGGTCATAGGTTCACGTCTGTATGTCTAACCCATACAATCCTCCATCTACCCTCACCTTACCAGTCATAGTCACATGTCTGTATGTCTAACCCATACAATCCTCCATCTCCCCTCACCTTACCGGTCATAGTCACATGTCTGTATGTCTAACCCATACAATCCTCCATCTACCCTCACCTTACCAGTCATAGTCACATGTCTGTATGTCTAACCCATACAATCCTCCATCTACCCTCACCTTACCAGTCATAGTCACATGTCTGTATGTCTAACCCATACAATCCTCCATCTACCCTCACCTTACCAGTCATAGTCACATGTCTGTATGTCTAACCCATACAATCCTCCATCTACCCTCACCTTACCAGTCATAGTCACGCGTCTGTATGTCTAACCCATACAATCCTCCATCTACCCTCACCTTACCAGTCATAGTCACGCGTCTGTATGTCTAACCCATACAATCCTCTATCTACCCTCACCTTACCAGTCATAGTCACATGTCTGTATGTCTAACCCATACAATCCTCCATCTACCCTCACCTTACCAGTCATAGTCACACGTCTGTATGTCTAACCCATACAATCCTCTATCTACCCTCACCTTACCAGTCATAGTCACATGTCTGTATGTCTAACCCATACAATCCTCCATCTACCCTCACCTTACCAGTCATAGTCACGCGTCTGTATGTCTAACCTGTACAATCCTCCCTCTAACCTCACCTATATGGCTGTGGCACAGTGAGTTTAGGCTAGTTTTACTATCGGAACATATGAAAGGAAAAAATCATATTATTGTCCCTGATTTGTGTGAGGATATTTAGTTAGGGAAGTAATTTGTAAAACAACATTAAAATATTAGCGCTTATGTGTCTGGACCATGTTCCCTGTGTTAGTTACTGTGCTGGTATAACCAAACAACCTCATCACAACAGGGGTACCTCCAGTCAGCCATAGGTGTATATGTAGGTCAGTGGCAAACCCTGTGTGACTGCCCCCCCCCACACACACCCTTTACACTCCTTCACACACACACTTTACACTCTTGACCAGCTTACTGGGGTTGGGGTTTAGTTCAGAGAGGGAGCAGAGTGAACATGCCACATTAGGTTGATTAGCTGTATTTGTAACTATATTCTTATCAATTATTATTATTGTCATTATTATTGTCATTTTTTATTATGAGTCATTATTATTATAATAATTAGATATGTCATCCTTACTAATGTCAATATTAATGACACTATTATCATTGTTGTTATTATTGTTTTTGTCATTATTATTATCGGTATTGTTATTGTAATTATTATTATTGTTATCATTGCTCTCAGGGGCAGACAATGAGTGAGGCGTGAGGGCAGCGCCGTGCTCCCCTGCACGCCCCTGCACGCCCCGCCCACGGCCCCCTGCACCTCACCCTGCGCCAGCCGCAGTGGGAAAGGCCGGGGGGGGGGGGGGAGAAGGGGAGGCAGGGGGAGCACGGAGGCTCTGAGGGTGACCAGACATTATTAATGTCATTATTAATGTGATTATTAATGTGATTATTAATGTGATTAATGATGTGATTATTGATGTGATTATTGATGTGATTATTAATGTGATTATTAATGTGATTATTAATGGCATTTTTAATGGCATTATTAATGGCATTATTATGTTATTAATGGCATTATTATGTTATTAATGGCATTATTATTACTATTATTGACATACACTCACCATTATAATTATTCCCGAGCTATAGCAATAACAATATAACAAATAATATAAAGTGAAGAAGAACTTACCAATGTTACTAAAGAGTAAGCGTATGGATGATTGCATGACATGTTGCACAGCAATCCTTGCAAAGTGAGTCGCGTAAGAGTTTTTGGTGCGTCTGGTTTGCAGGTGAGCGAGTGGTGGCTGCCGTCTCTGCGGCGGTGGGGTGCGGTGGGGGAGTGGGGGCAGACGGGGTGTGACAGTAGAGCTATTCGGCCCTCTGATCCCCGCAATAATACCGAATTATCACCCTGCTCATATATACGTATATATACATAATTATATAGACATGTATACATATTTATTTACGTGTATGCATATAGGTGTAGGGGCAGACACACAGGGTTTGCCACTGACCTACATATACAACTATGGCTGACTGGAGGTACCCCTATTGTGATGTGGTTGTGCGGTTATAGCAACACAGTAACTAACACAGGGAACCTGGTCCATGACCATTAAGCACTTATATTTTAATGTTGTTTTACAAATTACATCCCTAACTAAATATCCTGACACTAATCAAGGATCTTACAATAATATTTTCCTTTTCTGTGAGATGTTCCAATAGTAAAACTAGGCCAAACTCATTTTGCCACAGTCATTTATGTCATTTCACTACACTGTCCTGTATCAAATACAACCTTGGTAATTGAAGTGGACCTAAAATGACCCGCATCACCCGAACGAGGTAAGCTCTCCAACCTGTTTAGATACTGATGCACTTATTAGGTATTTGTTTCTGCGTAGAAGGCAATACTGAGTCAATTTAACAGAACCTGTTACTGCAGAAGTCTATGGTGTCAGAGTTTTGGCAAGCATGCCAAAACTAATTTTCCATGTTTACCATTTAAAATAAAAGTACCTTTGAACTAATGTAAAGTAGATACTAGTGATCGATCTAATATATTTATCTCAGAAAAAATACAGAAATTCAAATCCATCGGACTACGCAACTTTAAGAAGCTAAAAAAAACTAGAATATTTACATGGAGAAATGGTCGATATTACATGCTGGAACGTGAATGATGTCTCATCGTACCGTGTTGCATCTGTATACGTCAATGTGTGTGTGTGGGGGGGGGGGGGCGCCTGTTTTGTATCCACTGGTTCCGCTGGTTCCTGAAGCTGTTCGCTGACCGGTTACTTGTCCGGCGGCGCCGTGCTGTGTAATGCTTGTTGTGTTTACGGCTGGTTGTCGGCTGGTTGTCTTGGTTTGGTGTTCGTTTTACTGGTTGTTTGGTTTGCGACCTTCCACTACGGTTTATGACATTACAGATAAGATGTGCTCAAATTAGACTTCTCACATATCAATACGACTCAACTCGAGTTGTGTAACGCAACTAATTTACGTCTGGCTGACGACACCACGTCACGTGCCTGTGGTCGGTCACGTGATGCCGGTGTTACTCATCTTGTGGTCGGGTGACCACACCACAACCACTCACACCACCAACCAGACGGGATGGCCGAATGAGTTAGAGCGTCCGTCTCCCATGCTGGTAGATCGTGGGGTCGTGGGTTCGAGTCCCAGTCGAGTCAAACCAATGACTTTAAAATTGATACTTGTTGCTTCCTAGCCAGGCGCTTGGCATTATTAGGATAGGGCAAGGACTGGTGTGCTCAGTGTCAGGATAATGTGACTGAGTGGGATACCAGGTCATGGTGCCGGCGGCCTGGTTTCCCAGTGGGACAGCACTATAAAGTCGCCATGAGTGCGCACTGTCACAAGTCGGTACCCGTCCTGATATGACCTTAGATGTTGCTAGGACGTAAAACAACAACAAACAAACAAACCACTCACACCCACCACACACGCTCCCTCCATCCACACCCATACGCACACACACTCCCTCCACACACTCATACACCCAAACCACGCCACGATGAGTCTACTACGATGCTTGTGAAGTGCTGGGCCTGCCTGACCGGGTCTCCCTCTTCCAGTGCTTCTCTTGTGTGTGTATGGTGTGTGTGTGATGTGCCTTCCGTGACCGGGGTCTCCCTGTTCCAGTGGTGAAGGCGCAGGGTCTGGTGTGTGGGAGGTGTGTGGGAGGTGTGTGGTATGTGTGTGTGGTGTGTCTGTGTGGTGTGTGTGTGATGTGTGTGGGGTATTTGTGTGGTCTGTCTGTGATGTGCCTTCCCTGACCGTCTCTCCCTGTTCTAGTGGTGAAGGCGTGGGGTATGTGTGTGGTGTGTGTGTGGTGTGTGTGTGATGTGCCTTCCCTGACCGGTCTCTCCCTGTTCCAGTGGTGAAGGCGCAGGGTCTGGCGGCGGCCGACATTGGCGGGAAGAGCGACCCGTTCTGCGTGCTGGAACTCGTCAACGACCGCCTTCAAACACAGACCGAGTACAAGACGCTCTTCCCAGAGTGGGACAAGGTGTTCACATTGTAAGTACAGTCAGTGACACTTAGTGACAGTGTGTTCACATTGTAAGGACAGTCACTGACACTTAGTGACAGCATGTTCACATTGTAAGTACAGTCAGTGACACTTAGTGACAGCGTGTTCACATTGTAAGTACAGTCACTGGCATTTAGTGACAGTGCATTCATGTTGTAATTACAGTCACTTAGTGACAGCACCTTTACGTTGTAAGTACAGTCACTGACACTTAGTGACAGGGTTTACGTTGTAAGTACAGTCAGGGACAGTTAGTGACAGGGTGTTCAAGTTGTAAGTACAGTCACTGACACTTAGTGGCAGCGTGTTTATATTGTAAGTACAATACACTGATGCTTAGTGACAGCTTGTTTATGTTGTAAGTACAATCACTGACACTTAGTGACAGTGTATTTACGTTGTAAGTTCAATCACTGACACTTAGTGAGAGTGTGTTCACGTTGTAAGTACAGTCACTGACACTTAGTGACAGTGTTTACATTGTAAGTACAGTCAGGGACAGTTAGTGACAGGGAGTTCAAGTTGTAAGTACAGTCACTGACACTTAGTGGCAGCATGTTTACATTGTAAGTACAGTCACTGATGCTTAGTGCAGCATGTTTACATTGTAAGTACAATCACTGATGCTTAGTGCAGCGTGTTTACATTGTAAGTACAGTCACTGATGCTTAGTGCAGCGTGTTTACATTGTAAGTACAATCACTGACACTTAGTGAGAGTGTGTTCACGTTGTAAGTACAGTCACTGACATTTAGTGACAAGGTGTATACGTTATAAGTAGTGACAACCGCTGATACGGTTTTCATCTTGAAAGTAGTGACTTTCATACCCTGTGATTGTTCTAGTAAAAATAAAATCATTGTCAATCATTGTCAGTGACAGTCAACCATCTAGCAGTCAATGTTCTTGCTATGTGAACTGTAAGTCAATCTGTTTATGGCCAAACTGGTGCTTTAGTGACGGTTGACAGGACACACATGGCCTTTAGTGACGGTTGACAGGACACACATGGCCTTTAGTGACGGTTGACAGGACACACATGGCCTTTAGTGATGGTTGACAGGACACACATGGCCTTTAGTGATGGTTGACAGGACACACATGATATTTAGTGACGGTTGACAGGACACACATCTCCTTTAGTGACAGGACACACATGGCCTTTAGTGACGTTTTACAGAGGACAGATGTGGCCTTTTGTGACAGTTGACAGGACCCACATGGCCTCTAGTGACGGTTGACAAGACCCAAGTAGCCTTTAGTGATGGTTGACAGAGGACACATGGGCCATTAGTGAAAGTGGGCAAGACCCAGGTGGCCTTTAGTGACAGTTGACAGGACATACGTGGTCTTTAGTGATGGTTGACAGAGGCATGTGGCCTTTAGTGACAGTTGACAGGACATACATGGTCTTTAGTGATGGTTGACAGAGACACGTGGCCTTTAGTGATGGTTGACAGGACATACGTGGTCTTTAGTGACAGTTGACAGGACATACGGGATCTTTAGTGATGGTTGACAGAGACACGTGGCCTTTAGTGACAGTTGACAGGACATATGTGGTCTTTAGTGATGGTTGACAGAGACACGTGGCCTTTAGTGACAGTTGACAGGACATACATGGTCTTTAGTGATGGTTGACAGAGACACATGGCCTTTAGTGATGGTTGACAGAGACACGTGGCCTTTAGTGACAGTTGACAGGACATACGTGGTCTTTAGTGACAGTTGACAGGACATACGTGGTCTTTAGTGATGGTTGACAGAGACACGTGGCCTTTAGTGACAGTTGACAGGACATACGTGGTCTTTAGTGATGGTTGACAAGGTTCAGGTGGCTGGGTGTTGACTGGTGCCACGTTTGACCTTGCAGTAACGTGAAGGACATCCACTCGGTGCTCGAGGTGACCGTGTACGACGAGGACCGCGACAAAAAGGCAGAGTTCCTCGGCAAAGTCGCCATTCCACTCCTCAGGGTAAGTCATGTGGTGCATTCACGTGGTGTAGTCACGTGGTGCATTCACTTGGTGTAGTCACGTGGTGCATTCACTTGGTGTAGTCACGTGGTGCATTCACTTGGTGTAGTCATGTGGTGCATTCACGTGGTGCATTCACTTGGTGTAGTCATGTGGTGCATTCACTTAGTGTAGTCATGTGGTGCATTACCTTGGTGTAGTCATGTGGTGCATTCACTTGGTGTAGTCACATGGTGCATTCACTTGGTGTAGTCACATGGTGCATTCACTTGGTGTAGTCACGTGGTGCATTCACTTGGTGTAGTCACATGGTGCATTCACTTGGTGTATTCACATGGTGCATTCATGTGGTGTAGTCACATGGTGCATTCACTTGGTGTAGTCAATTGGTGCATTCACTTAGTGTAGTCACATGGTGCATTCACTTTGTGTAGTCACATGGTGCATTCACTTGGTGTAGTCACATGGTGCATTCACTTGGTGTAGTCACATGGTACATTCACTTGGTGTAGTCATGTGGTGCATTCACGTGCTGTAGTCACGTGGTGCATTCACTTGGTGTAGTCACATGGTGCATTCACGTGGTGTGACACTGTGATACCTAACTATGTATGTGACACGCTGTCACCTGACCGTGTATCTGAGACAGCACACTGTATATGACACTGCAATATCTAACTATGTGTGACACACTGTCACCTGACAGTGCGTCTGTGACAGCTCACTGTATGTGACACTGTGATACTTAACTATGTGTGACATGCTGTCACCTGACAGTACATCTGTGACAGCTCACTGTATGTGACACTGTGATAACTAACTGTGTGTGACATGCTGTCACCTGACAGTACATCTGTGACAGCTCACTGTATGTGACACTGTGATAACTAACTGTGTGTGACATGCTGTCACCTGACAGTACATCTGTGACAGCTCACTGTATGTGACACTGTGATAGCTAACTGTGTGTGACATGTTGTCACATGACAGTGCGCCTGTGACAGTTGCCTTGTGACACTTGTAGATCCGGTGCGGGGAACGTCGTTGGTACGCACTGAAGGACAAGAAGGTGACGAGTCGCTCTAAGGGCGCCATCCAGCTCGAGCTCGACTTCATCTACAACCACGTAGGCTGCTTTTGTTGTTGGAGTTTTACATCCTGGCAACATCTAAGGTCATATCAGAACGGGTAACCACTTGGGACAATGTGCACTCATGGCGACTTCATAGTGCTGCCCCGCTGGGAAATCAGACTGCTGACACCATGACCCACTCAATCCCACTCAATCACATTATCCTGACACTGAGCAAACCTTGCCCTATCCTAATAATGCCGAGCGCCTGGCTAGGTAGCGACTAGTATCGATTTTATATAAGTCATTGGTTTGACTTGACCTGGCACCAAACTCCCAATCTCCTGTGCAGCCCAGATGGGTCTCAGTGTTCGTCACGCTTCACTGCCGCCTCACAGTCCTCTTCATGAACCCCTCTAAATAATAACAGGAATGCAATAAGCTAAACTGACCATCAAAGTGTCAGATTTGCACCAGCTATATAATAAACACGGTACCATCCACATGAGAAAATCGGCATGTCCAGATCTATGTCTACACTTACCTACATTTAAAATTCCAAATATGTAGACAGGAATTTGATTATTTGTGTTTAAAGACTTGCATTCCTTGCATGCAGTGATACCCATAGTATAATAATAAAAGCACGAGTATTTTTGGATAAATTGACCATCAGAGTGCGATGTAGGCATGCTCAGTATGCCCAACACATACATAAGTGGCTAGATGCCTTCGGTGGAACGCTGGGCCAACTGTTGCCAACCCACCTTTACACAGGTAAACCAAGTAAGATGAACATTCCATTTCCAGGTGAAAGCTGCCATTCGAACTTTCAATCCAAGAGAAGAAAAATATATGCAGCCGGAACCGAAATTCAAAATATCGGTAAGTTCGCTACAATTGTGTCACATGTGTAAGCTGTCATCGTGACTGTCCGATGTAAGACTGTATGTACTCTCGTGCAGCACTACCCCGTAACACCGTCTAACGCTACCCGTCTAACATTGCTACTGTAACCATGGTTACACACACTCCCCCAGTGAATGTGCTTTCACCTTTAGTACACTTTATTGTAACCATGTGTAAAATTATGTGGATTTTAGGCTTAGAGTCGACAGTTATCAAATACGGGTGTAATGTTAAAAGTTATGGAGCAGGAGCGATAATTCTAGTATATTGGAAAGGAAAATAAAAAGTAGATTAAGTTAGGCTGGGTCAATATTAAAGAGTCAAGAACCAGTAACGGCATATGTGTAGCAATGAGAAATAATGTAGACCACTGTGTAGGTTCTGGTGGGAAGGGGAAAATACTGTAAAACGGATGTACCAAGTAGTGCATCGGTAGGTGGATTGTGTATATGAGGGGCTGCTGGGCAGTATGTGACACTGCGACAGTGACAGCATGGAGACAGTCCAAGGAGAGGCTGGTCTGCAGCTGGACTGTGGTCAAGGTAGGCTGGTGCTTGGAGAGTGCTCAAGCTAGATATAAGGCTGGACTGTGGGTGGGGGGAGAGGACAGTTGGAGCCTGAGACCAAAGCAGTGAAAAAGGAGCAAGACCACACGGGTGAGATAGACTTTGTATTAGTATTGGTTGTAGAGAGGGGAAGTGAGTTGTCTGTATCGTATTGTATTGTATTGTATCGTATTGTATCATATTGTATTGTATCGTATTGTATCATATTGTATTGTATTGTATTGCATTGTACATGTGAAGTATTGCTCAGTTCTTGGAAACAAAATAAAACAAATATCAACCAGAGTCCTAAGCTTTGTTGGTATTTCACATGGTTAACAGTCAGTTGGTGTACCAAGCTTCCTTTTTTTTTTTTTTTTTTTTTTATTGAGGCTGTATTTATACTGTCCATAGCATATAAGCCCGGGTACCCAGGCTTGTTTTCAATGCTGGCCAGTTGTAGTGTTGGTGTTATCTTACCACACAGTGGCTGCTGATAAGGTATTTGATTGCCTGCATTTCAGTAGCAGATAGATAATTGGTTGGTATGGTTAGTAGCCTATGTTAGTTTTTTTGGATTTTCTTGGTATATATGTTTTTATTTTTCTACTCTTATTACTAGACTAGCCTACTCCTATTTACATATCATAGGCTTGTACGTAGCTGTGTGGTGTGTTATCTGGCTACTTTTGGCATGGTTACCTTCCATTGGGCATCCCGCTGGTGGGCCGTGACATATCACATGCCCCTTTGCAGTGCAGCTTACTGGGGGTTTCCTAGCCTTATTTTGCACAGATATTTTTTGTAAGTTTTTAGGTCAGGAATTTTGTCGTTCCTTTTACCCTTTGCGGCATTCACACCTTGGCAGCCATTTCCAGCGTGCTTCTCTCATGAGCTTTTTATTCGGCTTTGGTCTGCTTTGTAGTGGTGCATTCTTTGCTCTAGTAGCTTTGTGGTTTTTGTTAGAAGTTTAATGTTTTGACTATGTATATGCCTAATGTTTTCAAATGAATTATTCTCCTATTTTCTAGTAATTTCACTTTGGTTCTTTTGTGTATGTCATAGGTGGGGTGCAGCTTGTCTACTCTTAGACAGATTTTTAGGGCTCTGTTCTGCAGTGTTTGCAGTTTTTTTTAGTAGTTCTTTTCTCACACCCATGTAGTTTACATCTCCATAGTCAAAATAGGGGAGCACCATGCCCTTGAAGATTTTTATTGACATTTCTTGTGTCATGTAGTCTCTTAGCTTTGCAAATAGCCACAGTTTGTGGTTTACTTTTTGTATAATTTTATTTATACATAGGTTGTAGTTTAGTTGGCTGTCCAACTCAAGGCCTAGGTATTTGACACCACCCCCCCCCCTCCCCCCCCCTTAATGGTCTCCTTTTCTAGTGTTTGGTTTCTAACTTACAGTGTAGTTTTCTTTCTGGCATTTGTTTATGCGAGAAGAGTACTGTTTTTGATTTGCTTGTGTTGATGGTTATTTTGTTGGACTCACACCAGGCTTCCTTTACCACATGTAAGTAGTATACAGACAGTTGGTGGAACACCAGGCTTCCTTTACCACATGTAAGTGGTATACAGACAGTTGGTGGAGTACCAGGCTTCCTTTAACACATGTAAGTAGTATACAGACAGTTGGTGGAGTACGAGGCTTCCTTTAACACATGTAAGTAGTATACAGACAGTTGGTGGAACACCAGGCTTCCTTTAACACATGTAAGTAGTATACAGACAGTTGGTGTACCAGGCTTCCTTTACCACATGTAAGTAGTATACAGACAGTTGGTGGAGTACCAGGCTTCCTTTAACACATGTAAGTAGTATACAGACAGTTGGTGGAACACCAGGCTTCCTTTAACACATGTAAGTGGTATACAGACAGTTGGTGGAACACCAGGCTTCCTTTACCACATGTAAGTAGTATACAGACAGTTGGAGTACCAGGCTTCCTTTAACACATGTAAGTAGTATACAGACAGTTGGTGGAGTACCAGGCTTCCTTTACCACATGTAAGTGGTATACAGACAGTTGGTGGAACACCAGGCTTCCTTTAACACATGTAAGTAGTATACAGACAGTTGGTGGAACACCAGGCTTCCTTTAACACATGTAAGTGGTATACAGACAGTTGGTGGAACACCAGGCTTCCTTTACCACATGTAAGTGGTATACAGACAGTTGGTTGGTGCTTGCTGTTCCGTGTTACGTAGTCCTTGAAGTAGTAGACTTGGGTTCCAGGAAATTTCATGCAGCCTCGCGAAACACTAACTGACCTGTTACCACCATTCACTGTCTTGCAGGTAATGAAGAAGAATATCGACCGCGTGAGTAAGTTAATAGATTCGGTGCTTGAGGGAGGAAAGTTCATACAAAGCTGCTTCGACTGGGAGTCAAAGCTTCGGAGTTCTGCTGCATTTGCTGTAAGTTAATTAACTTTCCTCTCTTCTTTAGACAAGCACTGATACTCAGATACAAATCCACTTGATTTATGGTGTCAATAAGTCTAATGAGAGCAGAGAGATAAATGGAGAGCGGCAGTCAAGTAATGAAAGCAGTCTTTGTCGCATCGCGACCGACAGCATGATGATGATTATGAAGTCTAATGGTCTTGTTGAAACTATTAAATTCATTGAACACCCTGTAATTTCGTTGACATTTAGCTACAAACTTCTCTTTGTAGTATTTTGAAGTACCGTCACATATGACCATTTATCATACCACCTAATTCAAACAGAAGTCGAGTCATAATAATTCTTTCAAAATATCTGTATAGGCACCAAAGTGCTTGAAGCTGTCCGATGTGAGATGTGGGATCACTCAGTGAGCACGCTGCCTCTGTTGAAGTAGACAGCTGTGTGGTGTAGGATTCCTGTATCTAGTTGAGCATGCACGTGGAAGTGTGCTGACTGCGTGTGTGATTGTGAGCTCATCTTTGCTTGTTGGCAGGTTTTCATGATCATCGTGTGGAACTTCGAGCTGTACATGCTGCCGATCACACTGCTGATTGTGTTCGCCAAGAACCTGTTGGTTGTGCAGATCGTGGGCAACTTAATGAAGGACAAAGAAGATGACGTAAGTCGCACCCGTCTCTAACCTGTGTAGTTGGTGAGTATTTAGTGACGTGGGATAGAGAACAGCAGATGCCTCTATAATTGACATAACCTCTTTGTAATCTTCACGAAAGTAAATCTTACAAGCCGTACCAAATATTTCACTCGAGAAAAGCGACGCCTGTCTGACAGACTGCTGCGACGTGGTGTGGCTGTTGGTGGCTGCCGGTTTGATGCTTGCTCTCCTCTTTTCTTGTCTCCAGGAATATGTCGACGAAGAGGATGAAGAGGAAGACGAGGACAAAGATAAGGTAAGAAGGTTTTCCGCCATGAGCTGGCTGGGTCCCTGCATGCCATTCCTGCTTCACACCGCAGGGAGCGGGACATAGCTCAGGTGGCAGAGTGTCAACCTGTGAAGGTGTCAGTCATCCGATCGATCCTGCTCAGTGGACCCATTTCCAGTTTGGGCTATTTTCCGTTCCAACCAGCGGTCCACAACTGGTTCATCAAAGGCTGTGGTATTTGCTGTCCTGTATGTGGGAAAGTTCATATAAAAGAGCCCTTTGTTGCTTATCGGAAAGAGTAGCCTATGTGGCAGCAGCGGGTTTCCTCCAAAGATATATGTCAGAATGACCATATGTTTGATGTCCAATAGTCGATGATACCAAAATCAATGTGCTCTAGAGGCGTCATTAAATAAAACCAACTTTATTTTACTCTTTGCTTCACACAGCCTTTATAAGTTGTCATAATGTGCATAAATCTGAAACAGAACCATTTAGAGTCCATAACTGCCTCAACATCACCCACGGTTTGCAGTCACTAGGGGCTGCTGCAACATTACATAGGGGCTATAGTGACTAGGGGCTGCTGCAACACTATATAAGAGCTATCCTTAGTACTGGTCTGCTGCAACATTACATAGGGGCTATAGTGACTAGGAGCTGCTGCAACACTATATAAGAGCTATCCTTAGTACTGGTCTGCTGCAACATTACATAGGGGCTATAGTGACTAGGAGCTGCTGCAACACTATATAAGAGCTATCCTTAGTACTGGTCTGCTGCAACATTACATAGGGGCTATAGTGACTAGGAGCTGCTGCAACACTATATAAGAGCTATCCTTAGTACTGGTCTGCTGCAACATTACATAGGGGCTATAGTGACTAGGAGCTGCTGCAACATTATATAAGAGCTATCCTTAGTACTGGTCTGCTGCAACATTACATAGGGCCTATAGTGACTGGGACTGCTGCAACACTATATAAGAGCTATCCTTAGTACTGGTCTGCTGCAACATTACATAGGGCCTATAGTGACTAGGGGCTGCTGCAACACTATATAAGAGCTATCCTTAGTACTGGTCTGCTGCAACATTACATAGGGCCTATAGTGACTAGGGGCTGCTGCAACATTATATAAGAGCTATCCTTAGTACCGGTCTGCTGCAACATTACATAGGGCCTATAGTGACTAGGAGCTGCTGCAACATTACATAGGGCCTATAGTGACTAGGAGCTGCTGCAACACTGTATAAGAGCTATCCTTAGTACCGGTCTGCTGCAACATTACATAGGGCCTATAGTGACTAGGAGCTGCTGCAACACTGTATAAGAGCTATCCTTAGTACTGGTCTGCTGCAACATTACATAGGGGCTATAGTGACTAGGGGCTGCTGCAACACTGTATAAGAGCTATCCTTAGAATTGGTCTGCTGCAACATTACATAGGGGCTATAGTGACTAGGAGCTGCTGCAACACTGTATAAGAGCTATCCTTAGTACTGGTCTGCTGCAACATTACATAGGGCCTATAGTGACTAGGAGCTGCTGCAACACTGTATAAGAGCTATCCTTAGTACTGGTCTGCTGCAACATTACCTAGGGGCTATAGTGACTAGGGGCGGCTGCAACACTGTATAAGAGCTATCCTTAGAATTGGTCTGCTGCAACATTACATAGGGGCTATAGTGACTAGGAGCTGCTGCAACATTACATAGGGCCTATAGTGACTAGGAGCTGCTGCAACATTACATAGGGGCTATTGTGACTAGGGGCGGCTGCAACACTGTATAAGAGCTATCCTTAGAATTGGTCTGCTGCAACATTACATAGGGGCTATAGTGACTAGGGGTCTGTTGCAACATTACATAGGGGCTATAGTGACTAGGGGTCTGGTGCAACATTACCTTGCATTGCGATTATTAGGAAAGTCCATACAGGTTGCAGCAACAAATGTGGTATGTGATGGTAGATTTGAGTGTTCGGATCTCGACATGATTTGCATGATATATTGTAGTTGATGCTTTTTTCCTGCCAAATTAAAGAGCCAATTAGCAGTCAGTCTAATATGGTAGTCTCTCATATGTATGTCCTGATCAGTATAAAATGGTAGTATGGGTAAATGGTATGTGCTAATCAGTATAACTCGGTAGTCTGGTAATTGTATGCTAATCAGTGTAAATTGGTAGTCTGGTAAGTGTGTGTGCTAATCAGTATATTTCGGTAGTCTGGTAGGTATGTGTGCTTGTCAGTATAACTTGGTAGTCTGATAAGTGTATGTGCTAATCAGTATAAATCACTAGCCTGGTAAGTTTATGTTGATCAGTTTAAATCGGTAGTCTTGTAAGTGTATGTGTTAATCAGTACAAATCGGTATTCAGGTAAATGTATGTATTAATCAGTATAAATAGGTAGTCTGGTAAGTGTATGTGTTAATCAGTATAAATCGGTAGTCTGACAAGTGTATATGCTAATGAGTATAACTGGTAGTCTGGTAATTGTATTATTAATCAGTATAACTTGGTAGTCTGGTAAATGTATAAATTTGTTGTCTTGTATGTGTGTGTGCTAATCAGTATAACTCGGTAGTCTGGTAAATGTATAAATCCATAGTCTGATAGGTGTGTGTGCTAATCAGTATAACTCGGTAGTCTGGTAAGTGTATAAATCCATAGTCTGATAGGCATATATAACTCGGTAGTCTGGTAAGTGTATAAATCTGTAGTCTGGTATGTGTGTGTGCTAATCAGTATAACTCGGTAGTCTGGTAAGTGTATAAATCTGTAGTCTGATAGGTGTGTGTGCTAATCAGTATAACTCAGTAGTCTGGTAAATGTATAAATCCATAGTCTGGTAGGTGTGTGTGCTAATCAGTATAACTTGGTAGTCTGGTAAATGTATAAATCCATAGTCTGGTAGATGTGTGTGCTAATCAGTATAACTCGGTAGTCTGGTAAGTATAAATCCATAGTCTGATAGGCATGTGTGCTAATCAGTATAACTCAGTAGTCTGGTAAGTGTATAAATCTGTAGTCTGGTAGGGGTATGTGCCAATCAGTATAACTTGGTAGTCTGGTAAATGTATAAATCCATAGTCTGGTACGTATGTGCCAATCAGTATAACTCGGTAGTCTGGTAAATGTATAAATCCATAGTCTGATAGGCATGTGTGCTAATCAGTGTAACTCGGTAGTCTGGTAAGTGTATAAATCCGTAGTCTGGTAGGTGTGTGTGCTAATCAGTATAACTCGGTAGTCTGGTAAATGTATAAATCCGTAGTCTGGTATGTGTGTGTGCCAATCAGTATAACTCGGTAGTCTGGTAAGTGTATAAATCCAGAGTCTGGTAGGTGTGTGTGCTAATTAGTATAACTCAGTAGTCTGGTAAATGTATAAATCTGTAGTCTGGCAGGTGTATGTGCTAATCAGTATAACTCGGTAGTCTGGTAAGTGTATAAATCCGTAGTCTGGCAGGTGTATGTGCTAATCAGTATAACTCGGTAGTGTGGTAAATGTATAAATCCGTAGTCTGACAGGTGTATGTGCTGATCAGTATAACTCAGTAGTCTGGTAAGTGTATAAATCCGTAGTCTGGCAGGTGTATGTGCTAATCAGTATAACTCGGTAGTCTGGTAAATGTATAAATCCGTAGTCTGGCAGGTGTATGTGCGTTGTGCTACATCCATTCATCGTATTCTCTTCATGGTCCTTAAGCAGCGGGATTTAAATATTATTCATTATACTTGACAAACCAATCTACATTTACAAAAATAAGACAAATGTCCAGAGGGTAGTGATGTTATG
The DNA here is from genome assembly GCA_030323885.1 of Branchipolynoe longqiensis. Taxonomy (NCBI): domain Eukaryota; kingdom Metazoa; phylum Annelida; class Polychaeta; order Phyllodocida; family Polynoidae; genus Branchipolynoe; species Branchipolynoe longqiensis. The sequence goes on from CM059188.1 coordinate 4,992,907, forward strand.
GTTGATGTTGACCAGAAGGCTTCGGCGGGCACCTGCGCCTTCCGACTGCGCCTTGTTCTGCGCCTCCACATTTCATGTTAACCTTTGTTCTTTGTAGCAACCAAAGGTAAATATGGTTGACTGAATGTGGGTCTGTTTTCTCCTCGTTTGATACCAAAGTGTTTCACTAAACAAATGCCACTCGCGCTGGGAACTGTCGGCTGTTATTCTGTACACCTTTAGTTGGTAAGTTGTTGACAACACGGCTGTTGTACTTTTAACTCTGGGGTTTGGTGCATTGTTGGTTTTGTGAGATTTCTCCATTTCCCGTGTGTCCATTGTTTACTTGCCTCCTAACGAAAGAAAGGGAGATGCTGTCAATGTGACAGTAAAGCCGACATCCTTGGAATCATCACCTAAAGCAAGCTAAGTGTTCAGTACAAAGCGTTGCTACTTCCCTAACCCTACATTTAAATATGTGTCAGAGATATCTTCCTTTCTTTCTCTTTTGTTTGAGGCTCCTTTTAATATTTAAGGTGAATTGTTGGAAGCTGGTGGTTCCGAACTCTGTGCGGTTTGTTGAAGAAGCTGAACCAGACGGGATGGCCAAATGGTTAGAGCGCCCGCTTCCTAGATTGAACCGTGGCCGAGTCAAACCAGTGACTTAGAAATTGAATAGGGCATGAGGTAGTGGACTGAGGAATACCAATTGTCCCTGGTTGAAATCTGCCCTGCGTAATCAAGGATTGTAGCAACAGCAAAGCGAAAGCCGCTGTAACTAACGCAGTGCTGCCCCCTCTGTATCAGCGCCTCGCCTGCTCTTCAGGTTCGCCACTGGTGCCAGAGGAGGTGGGCGCTGATGCGCCATGCCGCGGTTTGATGCCGCGGCATGGCGGGTCATTGCCCACCTCCTCTGGCACCAGTGGCAAACTGCCGGATGGGGGTTCATTGCCCACCTCCTCTGGCACCAGTGGCAAACCGCCGGATGGCGGTTCATTGACCACCTCCTCTGGCACCAGTGACAAACCGCTGGATGGCGGGTCACTGAGTTTCTTTCTTTTTATGAATTGTTTATTTACCCTCTATAACATATAAGTTCATGATGGAACTTGGTTTCAATGCTGAACTTGCTCTGCATGAGGCTGAACAATGGTTGGAATCTGCCCTGCGTAAGCAAGGATTGTAGCAACAGCAAAGCGAAAGCCGCTGTAACTAACGCAGTGCTGCCCCCTCTGTATCAGCGCCTCACCTGCTCTTCAGGTTCGCCACTGGTGCCAGAGGAGGTGGGTGCTGATGCGCCATGCCGCGGTTTGCCACTGGTGCCAGAGGAGGTGGGCACTGACGCACCATGCCGCAGTTTGATGCCGCGGCATGGCGGGTCATTGCCCACCTCCTCTGGCACCAGTGGCAAACTGCCGGATGGGGGTTCATTGCCCACCTCCTCTGGCACCAGTGGCAAACCGCCGGATGGCGGTTCATTGACCACCTCCTCTGGCACCAGTGACAAACCGCTGGATGGCGGGTCACTGAGTTTCTTTCTTTTTATGAATTGTTTATTTACCCTCTATAACATATAAGTTCATGATGGAACTTGGTTTCAATGCTGAACTTGCTCTGCATGAGGCTGAACAATGGAAAGCGTGTCTTTCTGCCCGGCTCTGCTCCAGGTGTGTGGCGTGTGTCCGGTGTGTGGGCTGTGCGTGCTACTCGCATCGAGTGTCCAACAGTTTGATCTAATACCTTAAACTATGTCACAAACTAGACAACATTTCCACCGTAATTAGAACCGACGCATCGCAACGCGGTGATCGCCCTGTGGTGACGTACCAACATTACCGTATCAGTGCGACTAAATCATCGGTATTATTAAATTAGTTAACTTGTCATTAACAGAACTGCGAGTACTGGCTGTGGAAGTTAGTTCTGCCTTCTGTGCATGTTGCTATGTATATCCAATTACGTTGTTTAGTTGTGCGAATATTGTAAATTAAATCTACTTCCCAATTGTTACACAGATGTTGTAGACTAAATCCACTGCCCTGTTGTTGCATAAATTCCACAATCCCACTGTTACACACGTGTCCAATTACCTGTTGTTGCACACATGTGGACTAAATCCACAATGCCGATGATACATACAGGTTGTGAACTGAATTCAATTACCTGTTGTTACACACAGTTTGACTAAATCAATAATCTCACCATTACATGTACACTAAACCCACATCCCTGAAATAAAACAGGTGTGTAAACTGAATTCATAATACTGTTGTTACACAGATATTGTAAACTAAATCCACCCCACGTTGTTACACAGATATTGTAATCTATTCCACCTCTTTGTTGTTACACAGACATCCAACTAAAGCCATGTCCATTTAAACTAAATCCACGTTCCTGTTGTTACACACACATTTAAACTGAATCCATGTTCCTGTTGTTACACACACATTTAAACTGAATCCACGTCCCTGTCGTTACACACACATTTAATCTAAATCCACGTTCCTGTTGTTACACACACATTTAAACTAAATCCATGTCCCTGTTGTTCCACACATTTAATCTAAATCCACATCCCTGTTGTTACACACACATTTAAACTAAATCCATGTCCCTGTTGTTACACACACATTTAAACTAAATCCACGTCCCTGTTGTTACACACACATTTACACTAAATCCATGTCCCTGTTGTTACACACACATTGTAAACTAAATCCACATCCCTGTTGTTACACACACATTTACACTAAATCCATATCCCTGTTGTTACACACACATTTACACTAAATCCACATCCCTGTTGTTACACACACATTGTAAACTAAATCCACATCCCTGTTGTTACACACACATTTAAACTAAATCCACATCCATGTTGTTACACACACATTGTAGACTAAATCCACATCCCTGTTGTTCCACACATTTAATCTAAATACATGTCCATGTTGTTACACACACATTTAAACTGAATCCACGTCCCTGTCGTTACACACACATTTACACTAAATCCATATCCCTGTTGTTACACACACATTTACACTAAATCCATGTCCCTGTTGTTACACACACATTGTAAACTAAATCCACATCCCTGTTGTTACACACACATTTAAACTAAATCCACATCCCTGTTGTTACACACACATTTACACTAAATCCATATCCCTGTTGTTACACACACATTTACACTAAATCCACATCCCTGTTGTTACACACACATTGTAAACTAAATCCACATCCCTGTTGTTACACACACATTTAAACTAAATCCACATCCCTGTTGTTACACACACATTTACACTAAATCCATATCCCTGTTGTTACACACACATTTACACTAAATCCACATCCCTGTTGTTACACACACATTGTAAACTAAATCCACATCCCTGTTGTTACACACACATTTAAACTAAATCCACATCCCTGTTGTTACACACACATTTACACTAAATCCATGTCCTTCCTGCTTATTTGGTGTTGTACAGTAAATCCACAAAATGGCGCGTACTTCAGTGCATGCAGTCGTGTTTATGTATAATATATGTGTCTTTCTTTGTTTTTGTATTTTAATTATTTTTGCGCATGCTACAGCAAAAGGTAAATACACTGCCACATTCTTCTCAACTCCTCATGTAGTTAAGGTCAATAGATGCGAGGTCAATAGCTGTAAGGTTAATAGCTGAAAGATCAATAGTTGTAAGGTCAATGGTCGTAAGGATGATAGCTCTAAAGTCAATGGCTCTAAGGTCATTAGTTATGCGGTAAATAGCCCTAAGGTTAATAGCCCTAAGGTTAATAGCCCTAAGGCCAATAGCTCTAAGGTCAATGGTTCTAAGAGCAATGGTTCTAATGTCAATAGGTGTAAAGTCAATAGCTCTAAGGTCAATAGTTGTAAGGACAATAGCTCTAAGGTTAATAGCGCTAAGGCCAATAGTTCTAAGGTCAATAGTTCTAAGAATAATGGCTCTAATGTCAATACTTGTAAGGTCAATAGTTGAAAGGATAATAGCTCTGAGGTCAATGGCCTATGGTCAATGGCTCTAATCGCAATGGTTCTATGGCCAATAGCTATATGGTCAATACCTGTCAGGTCAATGGCTCTCAGGTAAATGGCTCTAAGATGAATGGCTCTAAGGTGACACGGTGAGGAGTCAGGTAGAGACGACCCTGCCAAGTTCGGTGACAGCCTGCCGCAGGCTTGTCTGAAGTGGGCAGGCTGGACTGAACACGCTACCAGTCTGCTGCAGGGTTGTGTGAAGTGGGCAGGCTGGACTAAACATGCTACCAGCCTGCCGCAGGCTTGTGTGAACTGGGCAGGCTGGACTGAACACGCTACCAGCCTGCCGCAGGCTTGGGTGAAGGCTGGCTGGACTGAACACGCTACCCGCCTGGTACAGAGTGAGCTGTTTCTATACCAGCTGTTACAGGCAATCAGGGACTGGTACAGAGTGGGTTGTTTGTATACCAGATGGTACAGGTAATCAAGGTCTGGAACAGAGTGGACTGTTTGTATACCAGCTGTTACAGATAATCAGGGCCTGGTACAAAGTGGACTGGTTGTATACCAGATGTTACAGGTAATCAAGGCTGGTACAAAGCGGGCTGTTTGTGTACCAGCTGTTGCAGGTAATCAGGGCCCGGTACAGAGTGGACTGTTTGCATACCAACTGTTAGACGTAATCAGGGCCTGGTACAGAGTGGACTGTTTGTATACCAGCTGTTACAGGGCAATCAGGGCCTGGTACAGAGTGTACTGTTTGTATACCAGCTGTTACAGGTAATCAGGGCCTGGTACAGAGTGGGTTGTTTGTATACCAGCTGTTACAGGTAATCAGGGCCTGGTACAGAGTGGACTGTTTGTATACCAGCTGTTACAGGTAATCAAGGATTGTACAAAGTGGGCTGTTTGTATACCAGCTGTTAGACATAATCAGGGCCTGGTACAGAGTGGACTGTTTGTATACCAGCTGTTACAGGGCAATCAGGGCCTGGTACAGAGTGGCCTGTTTGTATACCAGCTGTTACAGATAATCAGGGCCTGGTACAGAGTGTACTGCTTGTATACCAGCTGTTACAGGGCAATCAGGGCCTGGTACATAGTGAGCTGTTTGTATACCAGCTGTTACAGATAATCAGGGCCTGGCACAAAGTGGGATGTTTGTATACCAGCTGTTACAGGTAATCAGGGCCTGGTGCAGAGTGACTTGTTTGTACACCAGCTGTTACAGGCAATCAGTGCCTGGTACAGAGTGGGATGTTTGTATACCAGCTGTTACAGGGCAATCAGGACCTGGTACAGAGTGGACTGTTTGTATACCAGCTGTTACAGACAATCAGCGCCTGGTACAGAGTGGGCTGTTTGTATACCAGCTGTTATAGGTAATCATAGCTGATACTAAGTTGGCTGTTTGTATACAAGCTGTTACAGGGCAATCAGGGCCTGGTACAGAGTGGACTGTTTGTATACCAGCTGTTACAGACAATCAGGGCCTGGTTCAGAGTGGGATGTTTGTATACCAGCTGTTACAGGTAATCAGGTCCTGGTGCAGAGTGAGCTGTTTGTATACCAGCTGTTACAGATGATCAGGGCCTGGTACAGAGTGGACTGTTTGTATACCAGCTGTTACAGGGCAATCAGGGCCTGGTACAGAGTGGACTGTTTGTATACCAGATGTTACTGGTAATCAGGGCCTAGTACAGAGTCAGCTGTTTGTATACCAGCTGTTACAGGCAATAGGGGCCTGGTACAGAGTGGACTGTTTGTATACCAGCTGTTACAGGCAATCAGTTAAGGTATGCAGGTATTGCAGGTATAGCAATACCTCAGGGAGTGTGACACCCCTGCCCTGCAGAGTTGTAAACCACTGCCTTGTGGTACAGGTTCTTGACAGAACCGAAGGCTAAGGGAGCAAACCCTAAACAGAAAAACATGTCACTGTCGCAGCATTAAGGGCGGTTGATGTATGGAACTCCCAACATCTCCCGACCAGCCACTGCAGGGACAAATAGTTTTGCGCCTGTCTTGACATGTTCTTGCCGGTGTGAAACCTCTATTTGCTCCCCGAGAGAGTGCCGCTGGTAACTTGCAAAAGCCAGCAGCACTTCAACACTTTTTGCAGGCAGCTTTCATGAAATGTCACAACTATGATCGAGGCTCTACATACAGGAATGATGGCGAATGTTAGTGCTGGAGGGGAAGTCTCGGAATCGTTCGGGGTTACCAATGGGGTCAAGCAAGGTTGTGTACTGGCCCCCACGCTCTTCTCCATCTTCCTATCAGCAATGCTAGACGAGGCTTTCCGAGACATGGGGGATGGCATCTATATACAGTCCAGACAGAGCGCTGACCTATTCAATGTCGCACACTTCAGAGCGAAGACCAAGACTACTCAGATACTGGTGAGAGAGCTACTATTCGCAGATGACAGTGCACTGGTTGCCCACTCTGCTGAAGAGACCCAGAAAATAGTGGACGCTTTCTCCGATGCATCAAAGAAGTTTGGCCTGAAAATTAACATCAAGAAGACGGAGGTGCTGTACCAACCCAACTCTACAAGAACCCGAGAGGAGGAGATCATGGTTGACGGAAACAAGCTGAACTCTGTTCCGGAATTCACCTATCTCGGAAGCACTATATCAAGTGATGGACGCATTGATGCTGAGATACAGAGGAGGATGGCCAAGGCTAGCGCATCTTTCGGCCGACTACGCCAGAGACTCTGGAACAACCACCATGTGTCCATTCGGGTCAAAGGTAAGATCTACCGCGCAATCGTGCTATCCACCCTACTATACGGAGCCGAGGCCTGGACAGTGTACAGACGACAGGTGAAAAAGCTGCATGCCTTCATGATGCGACATCTGCGTTCAATCATGAGGCTAACCTGGAAGGAAAAAGTGACGAATAAGGAAATACTCGAACGGATGGGGCTGCCCTCTATGGAAGATCTTCTGATCAAAAAGAATCTCCGGTGGACTGGACACCTCATGAGGATGTCATCAGACAGGCTACCAAAGCAGATCCTCTATTCTCAACTGTCTTCTGGCTACAGAAAGAGAGGGCGCCCCCGTCTCCGGTTCAGGGATACCATCAAGAGAAACCTGAAGCTGAGAGACATTAAGACCGACTCATGGACGCAACTCTCACAGCAGAGAGCTAAATGGAGAGTGGCAGTCAAGTAATGAAAGCAGTCTTTGTCGCATTGCGACCGACAGCATGATGATGATGATGATGATGACAGGCAATCAGTGCCCGGTACAGAGTGAGGTGTTTGTATACCAGCTGTTACAGGTAATCAGCGCCTGGTGCAAAGTGAGCTGTTTGTATACCAGCTGTTACAGGTAATCAGGGCCTGGTACAGAGTGAGTTGTTTGTATACCAGCTGTTACAGGTAATCAGGGCTGGTACTAAGTCGGTTGTTTGTATACCAGCTGTTACAGATAGTCAAGGGCTGGTACAGAGTTGGCTGTTTGTGTACCAGCTGTTACAGGTAATCAAGGCTGGTACTAAATGGGCTGTTTGTATACCAGCTGTTACATGTAATCAGGACCTGCTACAGTTTGTTTGTTTGTTGTTGTTTTACGTCCTAGCAACATCTAAGTTCATATCAGGACGGGGCATGTTACAGAGTGGGATGTTTGTATACCAGCTGTTACAGGCAATCAGGGCCTGGTACAAAGTGGGTTGTTTGTATACCAGCTGTTACAGACAATTAGGGCCTGGTGCAGAGTGAGCCGTTTGTATACCAGCTGTTACACGCAATCAGGGCCTGGTACAGAGTGGACTGTTTGTATACCAGTTGTTACAGGTAATCAGGTCCTGGTGCAGAGTGGGATGTTTGTATACCAGCTGTTACAGGCAACCAGGGCCTGGTACAGAGTGGGCTGCTTGTACACCAGCTGTTACAGGTAATCAGGGCCTGGTACAGAGTGGGCTGCTTGTACACCAGCTGTTACAGGCAATCAGGGCCTGGTACAAAGTGGGCTGCTTGTACACCAGATGGTGCATGTAATCAAGCTTTCGTACAATGTGATCTGCTTTGTAAATACTTACACATTTCAAATTTAACTTCACCAAAACCGCTATGACATTTAAGAATATCTAACAATCATACCGTCAGATTACCTATCAACCAAGAACCGCTTAATGTGGCCACCAAGACCTCAGTGGCTTAGCGTGGCCATCAAGTGGCTTAGTGTGGCCATCAAGTGGCTTAGCATGGCCATCAAGTGGCTTAGTGTAACCATCAAGTGGCTTAGTGTGGCCATCAAGTGGCTTAGCATGGCCATCAAGTGGCTTAGTGTAACCATCAAGTGGCTTAGTCTGGCCATCAAGTGGCTTAGTGTGGCCATCAAGTGGCGTACCATGGCCACCAAGTGGCTTAGTGTAACCATCAAGTGGTTTAGTGTGGCCATCAAGTGGTTTAGTGTGACCATCAAGTGGCTTAGTGTGGCCATCAAGTGGCTTAGTGTGACCATCAAATGGCTTAGTGTGACCATCAAGTGGCTTAGTGTGACCATCAAGTGGCTTAGTCTAACCATCAAGTGGCTTAGTGTGGCCATCAAGTGGCTTAGTGTGGCCATCAAGTGGCTTAGTGTGGCCTTCAAGTGGCTTAGTGTGACCGAGTAGTAAGGGAATCCTCGAGTGGTTCGCCTGACATGTGTTTCGAGCCTGCTATATAAGTTTTGCTCTGCTTTTACTGAGATTCACTTGATGAAGATGGTCAGGCCTTTGTATCCAGATCGTTGTCTGGTGGATCTGGAGAGTTAGACTGGTGTGACTTACATGAGCTCGGAGCCTCCTCATAATTCATACACAATATCTTCATCCCTCCGTCATCTGTCGATCTTTTATTCAAAGTCCTTAATACTCGGCACCTCGACAACATAACCCGGGAGGCTGTTCCGCACGTCGCTAACTCTCTGGGTAAAGAAGGCTAACCTGAAGCGACCTGTGCTTCTCCCATGTTCTTGGGTGGATGGCCTGTGTCCGTCTGCGGTCCTGCTGCGGTCCTGCTGTCGTCCTGCTGTGGTCGTGCCTGGTGAAGCTGCAGAATCAAACCCTTTTGTTGACGTCTGTGTCGGAACAAGCTGGTCAGCCTGGTAGTCTCTGAAAACCTGAGACATTGTACACTGCCGTTTCTGATGAATCTTGACATGTGGTTCTTGCAGGAAGAGAAGAAGAGTTTCAAGGAGAAGCTACAACAGATCCAAGAGGTTTGTTTGCAAGTACAAGAGGGCATGGACATGGCTGCTTCCATGGGAGAAAGAGTAAAAAAGTAAGTGTGTGTGTATAAATTAGCCACTAAGGTCAGCTGTACATATAGGGGTCAACATGTAAGTTTATATTCTACGTTCATCTGTGTATGTCACAGTCAAAACTGAAGTTCAGTTATGTGTAAGAATCCTTATCTACTATCTAGTGATTGACACGTGTAAGGATCGTCAAGTGAATCCTTCCACACGTGTAGGAACCGTGTCAGTCATAGCACACAGAGCAGCATGGGAGTGATTGTTTCTCACACTGTGTACAGGGAGTCATTGTCACTCACACTGTGTACAGGGAGTCATTGTCACTCACACTGTGTAAGGGAGTCATTGTGACTCAAACTGTGTTCAGGGAATCATTGTCACTCACTCTGTATACAGGGAGTCATTGTCATGCACACTGTGTACAGGGAGTCAGTGTCACTCACACTGTGTACAGGGAGGCATTGTCACTCACACTGTGTAAGGGAGTCATTGTCACTCAAACTGTACAGGGAGGCATTGTCACTCACACTGTATACAGGGAGTCATTGTCATGCACACTGTGTACAGGGAGTCATTGTCACTCACACTGTGTACAGGGAGTCATTGTCACTCAAACTGTACAGTGAGTCATTATCACTCACACTGTGTAAAGGAGTCATTGTCACTCAAACTGTGTACAGGGAGTCATTGTCATGCACACTGTGTACAGGGAGTCATTGTCATGCACACTGTGTACAGGGAGTCATTGTCATGCACACTGTATACAGGGAGTCATTGTCACTCACACTGTGTACAGGGAGTCATTGTCACTCACACTGTCTACAGGGAGTCATTGTCACTCAAACTATGTACAGTGAGTCCTTATCACTCACACTCTGTAAGGTAGTCATTGTGACTCAAACTGTGTTCAGGGAGTCATTGTCACTCACTCTGTGTACAGGGAGTGATTGTCACTCACACTGTGTACAGGGAGTCATTGTCATGCACACTCTGTACAGGGAGTCATTGTCACTCACACTGTGTACAGGGAGTCATTGTCATGCACACTGTGTACAGGGAGTCATTGCCACTCACACTGTGTACAGGGAGTCATTGTCACTCACTCTGTGTACAGGGAGTCATTGGCATTCACACCATGTACAGTGGGTCCTTGTCACTCACACTGTGTACAGGGAGTCATTGTCACTCACACTGTGTACAGGGAGTCATTGTCACTCACACTGTGTACAGGGAGTCATAGTCACTCACACTGGTGGGCTGGTAACACACTGTGTACAGTGTGTGTGTTAGGTGTGGTGGGCTGATAACACATTGTGTGTCGTGTGTGTGTTGAGGTGTGGTGGGCTGATAACACACTGTGTGTGAGTTGAGGTGTGGTGGGCTGGTAACACACTGTGTGTGGTGTGTGTTGAGGTATGGTGGGCTGGTAACACACTGTGTGTGGTGTGTGTTGAGGTGTGTTGAGGTGTGGTGGGCTGGTAACACACTGTGTGTGGGTCTGTGTTGAGGTGTGGTGGGCTGGTAACACACTGTGTGTTGTGTGTGTTAGGCATGGTGGGCTGGTAACACACTGTGTGTGGTGTGTGTTGAGGTGTGGTGGGCTGGTGACACACTGTGTGTTAGGTGTGGTGGGCTGGTAACACACTGTGTACAGCGTGTGTGTTGAGGTGTGGTGGGCTGGTAACACACTGTGTGTGGGTGGGTGTTGAGGTGTGGTCGGGGTAACACACTGTGTGTGGGTCTGTGTTGAGGTGTGGTGGGCTGGTAACACACTGTGTGTTGTGTATGTTAGGCATGGTGGGCTGGTAACACACTGTGTGTGGTGTGTGTTGAGGTGTGGTGGGCTGGTGACACACTGTGTGTGTTAGGTGTGGTGGGCTGGTAACACACTGTGTACACCGTGTGTGTTGAGGTGTGGTGGGCTGGTAACACACTGTGTGTGGGTGTGTGTTGAGGTGTGGTCGGGGTAACACACTGTGTGTGGTGTGTGTTGAGGTGTGGTGGGCTGGTAACACACTGTGTGTGGGTGTGTGTTGAGGTGTGGTCGGGGTAACACACTGTGTGTGGGTGTGAGTTGAGGTGTGGTGGGCTGGTAACACACTGTGTGTGGTGTGTGTGTTGAGGGGTGGTATAGGGAGGGGGCTGGTAGACATTGTGTGTGTGGATATGTTATTGAGGTGTGTCATGCTGATTGCAGCACATTCAACTGGACCGTGCCCTGGCTGTCCTGGCTCGCCTTCATCGTGCTGACAGTCGCCATGTTCGGATTATACTACGTGCCTCTTCGCTACCTTCTCATGGCCTGGGGTGAGTGAACAGACAAGCGTCTAACAGGAACTGTGCGTAGGTCGGGATCTAGTCAGCAACACGGGGTCGAAAGGTGCAGGCTGAGGGTGATAACTGAGGGTGTTTACTGTGGGTGTTAACTGAGGGTGTTTACTGAAGGTGTTTACTGCGAGTGTTAACTGTGGGAGTTAACTATGGGCATTAACTGAGGGTGATAACTGAGGATGTTAACTGAGGGTGTTTACTGTGGGTGTTAACTGAGGGTGTTAACTGTGGGTGTTAACTGAGGGTATTTATTGTGGGTGTTAACTGAGGGTGTTTAGTGAGGGTGTTTACTGTGGGTGTTAAATGTGGGTGTTAACTGAAGGTGTTAACTGAGGGTGTTACCTATGGGTGTTAACTAAGGGTGTTAACTGAGGGTGTTAACTGTGGGTGTCAACTGAGGGTGTTAACTGAGGGGTTTTACTGTGGGTGTTAACTGAGGGTGTTTACTGTGGGTGTTAACTGTGGGTGTTAACTGATGGTGTTACCTGAGGTGTTACCTGAGGTTGTTAACTGCGGGTGTTAACTGAGGGTGTTAATTGAGGTGTTAACTGTGGGTGTTAACTGAGGGTGTTAACTGAGGGTGTGAACTGAGGGTGTTAACCGAGGGTGTTAACTGATGGTGTTACCTGAGGTGTTACCTGAGGTTATTAACTGAGGGTGTTAACTGAGGGTGTTACCTGAGGTGTTAACTGTGGTGTTAACTGAGGGTGTTAACTGAGGGTGTTAACTGAGGGTGTTAACTGAGGGTATTAACCGTGGGTGTTAACTGAGGGTGTTTATGGAGGGTACTACCTGAGGTGTTAACTGAGTGTGTTACCTGAGGGTGTTTACAGAGGGTGTTTACAGAGGGTATCACCTGAGGGTCTTTACTGAGGGTATTTACTGAGAGTTAACTGAGGGTGTTAACTGAGGGTGTTAACTGAGAGAGTTTACTGTGGGTGTTAATTGAGGGTGTTAACTGAGGGTGTTTACTGAGGGTGTTTACAGAGTGTTAACTGTTCTTGAGGGTGTTAACTGAGGGTGTTAACTGAGGGTGTTAACTGAGAGTGTTAACTGAGAGTGTTGACTGTTCCTGAGGGTCTTAACTGAGGGTCTTAACTGAGGATGTTACCATTTAATGCTGATCTCGATTATTTCCAGGTATTAACAAGTTCACCAAAAAGTTGCGAGCTCCAAATGCCATTCCAAACAACGAGTTGTTGGACTTTCTATCCCGGATCCCGTCCGACAAAGAGCTGGTAAGATCTCGAACAGTCAGAATGTACCTTCCTGATTCTAGCCCGGCCTCATAACCACCGCTTCTTTGTCTGCTTCCTGTCGGACGAGGCAGCTTTAAATGTGCATAGTACGACCGTCTTATTAGAATAATTAATATATTAGGTTCATTATTGCCATCTGGCTTACTTTGGCTTGGACTAACTTTTAATATAAATTGCTAAATTTGCAGTTATTTAAAATGAAAAGATGTAAAATAATGGTGCTGTTTAATCGACTTAATATTGCTTCTATGTGCCAATAAATGTTTAGTAATGTGAATCTAAGTTAATCACTGGTCAGCTTCCGAGTCCACCAAACAGCCTGGCGCCGCTTGGCGGTGGCTTGCGGCCACCTGGTGGTGCCTGGTGACCCTATGCGGTGGTCACCTGGTGGCGCACGGTGACACTATGCGGTGGTCACCTGGCGGTGCCTGGTGACATTACGGGGGGTCACCTGGTGGTACCTTGTGACACTATGTGGTGGTCATCTGGTGGTGCCTGGTGACACTATGTGGTGGTCATCTGGTGGTGCCTGGTGACATTACGGGTGGTCACATGGTGGTGCCTGGTGACACTTCGCGGTGGTCACCTGGTGGTGCCCGGTGACACTACGCAGTGGCCACCTGGTGGTGCCTGGTGACACTACGCGGTGCCACCTAGTGGCGCCTGATGACACTACGTGGTGGTCACCTGGTGGCGGCCTGTGACACTACGCCGTGTTTGCAGGTGATGTACCGGGACCTGCGGCCCGAGCCGACCGTCGGCACGCTGAAGAAGAAGCGGTCCTCGTGAGCGCACACCCAACTCAAGTCGCTTCCATTTTCTACTCGGAATTACCTGCCAGAAAAGTGACAGCATATTTAAATGGACCTTCCACCACGGACCTTGGTGGCGGGATGGCTGTGGTTGGACCAGAGTGGCGGACGGTGCGGTGCTGCCCGGGCCGGTTCCTGTCGGTGTGGGGTGGCAGGTGTTGAGCTCTTACCTGGGTTGGTGATGGAAGAAGTCGGGGAGGGACCTGAAGTAGGTCACAACCTGCACCCAGACAGCCTGCCGTGACTCGCAGCCTGCGGTGACACATAACCTGCAGTGTCACAACCTGCAGTGTCACCTAACCTGCAGTGACACATAACCTGCAATGTCACATAACCTGCAGTGTCACAACCTGCGGTGTCACATAACATGCAATGTCACACAACTTGCAGTGTCACATAACCTGCAGTGACACATAACCTGTAATGACAAATAACCTGAGGTGTCACACAACCTGCAATGTCACACAACCTGCAGTGACACATAACCTGCAATGTCACACAACCTGCAATGTCACACAACCTGCATGGTAGTGATTTCTTACAGAAACCAGTCCCTACATGATCTGCTTAGTGAACGTGAACTGGCGCAACGCCTGCCGTCTAAGTAGACTTTGTTGTCAAACTGAAGGCGCTCATCTGATTGTCGGACGCCTCGTCAGGCCAGCTGCTCCCTCAGCTGAGCTGCTCACTGCCTGAGTGATGACTGGTACTCTCCAGGTCACACGCAATGTGTACTGTTCACAACGCCATGTTGGCAAGTCATGCTCTTAGTGCAAGTCATGTTCTTATCATAAATCAATGTTCTTGTTACAAGTCATGTTCTTGTTACAAGTCATGTTCTTGTGCAAGTCATGTTCTTGTTACAAGTCATGTTCTTATTACAACTCATGTTGTTGTTACAAGTCATGTCCTTATTACAAGCCATGTTCTTGTTACAAGTCATGTTCTTGTGCAAGTCATGTTCTTGTGCAAGTCATGTTCTTATCACAAGTCATGTTCCTGACAGGAGTCATATATCTTGTGTACTTGTCCCATGAGGCATGTTCTTGTCATGAGGCATGTTCTTATCACAAATCTTGTTGCTATTATAATTATGTTCTTGTTGCAAGTCATGTTCTCACAGGGCATGTTCTTTTGTTGAAGGTAATGTTCTCATCACAAGTCATGTTCTCGTCACCAAACATGTTCTTGTCGCAAATCATGTTCTCATTGGAACTCCTGTTCTTGTTGCAGATCATGTTCTTGTCACAAGTCCTGTTCTTTTTGCAGATCATGTTCTTGTCACAAGTCCTGTTCTTGTTGTAGATCATGTTCTTGTCACAAGTCCTGTTCTTGTTGTAGATCATGTTCTTGTGACAAGTCCTGTTCTTTTGCAGATCATGTTCTTGTCACAAGTCCTGTTCTTGTTGCAGATCCTGTTCTTGTCACAAGTCCTGTTCTTGTTGCAGATCCTGTTCTTGTCACAAGTCGTGTTTTTGTTATGAGTCATGTTCTTGTCACAGGTCATGCTCCAACCCAATGTGATGTGTTTCTGTTAACACTTGCTCAAATCTCAATTTGTTTTGAATTAGAAAGGTGGGTGCTTCTAGCTGTTTAATGTAGCGACAAATGCTCTAACAGTCAATCATTCCAAATAGCGACCGGCGGCATGTCCGTACGAATTAACTGTGATTGCACTAAGTGACACGCGGTCGTTAAGTGATCGTTCTGCCCACTGTGTAGTGAGTGCTGCATACTTACTGTAGCCACATCTAGTCAGTAAATCACAGCAAGGAGAAGACGAACAAGTGACTGGCCCGTCACCAAACTATAGGTCCGTTACAAACAGTGACTGGCCCGTCACCAGACTGTAGATCCGTTACAAACAGTGACTGGCCCGTCAACAGACTGTAGATCCATTACAAACAGTGACTGGCCCGTCACCAGACTGTAGATCCGTTACAAACAGTGACTGGCCCGTCACCAGACTGTAGATCCGTTACAAACAGTGACTGGCCCGTCACCAGACTGTAGATCCGTTACAAACAGTGACTGGCCCGTCACCAGACTGTAGATCCGTTACAAACAGTGACTGGCCCGTCACCAGACTGTAGATCCGTTACAAACAGTGACTGGCCCGTCACCAGACTGTGATCGTTACAAACGGAGGCCGCACCGACTGTAGATCGTTACAAACAGTGACTGGCCCGTCACCAGACTGTAGATCCGTTACAAACAGTGACTGGCCCGTCACCAGACTGTAGATCCGTTACAAACAGTGACTGGCCCGTCACCAGACTGTAGATCCGTTACAAACAGTGACTGGCCCGTCACCAGACTGTAGATCCGTTACAAACAGTGACTGGCCCGTCACCAGACTGTAGATCCGTTACAAACAGTGACTGGCCCGTCACCAGACTGTAGATCCGTTACAAACAGTGACTGGCCCGTCACCAGACTGTAGATCCGTTACAAACAGTGACTGGCCCGTCACCAGTCTGTAGATCCGTTACAAACAGTGACTGGCCCGTCACCAGACTGTAGATCCGTTACAAACAGTGACTGGCCCGTCACCAGACTGTAGATCCGTTACAAACAGTGACTGGCCGTCACCACTGTAGATCCTTACAAACAGTGACTGGCCCCCCACACACAAACAACGGCCCGTCACCAGACTGTAGATCCGTTACAAACAGTGACTGGCCCGTCACCAGACTTAATCCGTTACAAACAGTGACTGGCCCGTCACCAGTCTGTAGATCCGTTACAAACAGTGACTGGCCCGTCACCAGACTGTAGATCCGTTACAAACAGTGACTGGCCCGTCACCAGACTGTAGATCCGTTACAAACAGTGACTGGCCCGTCACCAGACTGTAGATCCGTTACAAACAGTGACTGGCCCGTCACCAGACTGTAGATCCGTTACAAACAGTGACTGGCCCGTCACCAGACTGTAGATCCGTTACAAACAGTGACTGGCCCGTCACCAGACTGTAGATCCGTTACAAACAGTGACTGGCCCGTCACCAGACTGTAGATCCGTTACAAACAGTGACTGGCCCGTCACCAGACTGTAGATCCGTTACAAACAGTGACTGGCCCGTCACCAGACTGTAGATCCGTTACAAACAGTGACTGGCCCGTCACCAGACTGTAGATCCGTTACAAACAGTGACTGGCCCGTCACCAGACTGTAGATCCGTTACAAACAGTGACTGGCCCGTCACCAGACTGTAGATCCGTTACAAACAGTGACTGGCCCGTCACCAGACTGTAGATCCGTTACAAACAGTGACTGGCCCGTCACCAGTCTGTAGATCCGTTACAAACAGTGACTGGCGCGTCACCAGTCTGTAGATCCGTTACAAACAGTGACTGGCCCGTCACCAGACTGTAGGTTCGTTACGCTGACAAGCTTTCCTTCCCACAAGAGATAAGTAGACCTGGATATGAATGCAAATCAAATACCAGTGAAACTTTGTCGTTGAAGCGCTAGGAGCTCTAGCTTCAGTGTCACTTTGTCAAACTGCTTTTACTGTTGCACTGTTTAAATATAAATCTGTTATATCTTTTAAGAACAAGCAGGTGCTATTATCCTGCAATAGTTCAAATCTGTTATTTTTTAAATAATGTTTAATAGTTATGAAATCCGGTCATGAAGATGGTGCGTGGATGTGTAGAGGGTTAAGTGTGTTATTGGAGACCGCCAGCCGAGGACAGACTCACACCGGGTGCTGGGGACGGGGCCGGTGTTGCAGTTTTAAAGCGCACCCGGTTTAAAACGGGGCTTTTCACAATGCGAATATGGCTGCATTTCTGCTGATTGAGATTGTACCCGTGTTTATTAACTTGTTAGTGCAGAGGATAATATATTCTATCAAACAAAAAATATTCACTAAAATGATTCCTGAAAGAATCCTTGTTTCAACTTTTCAACAGACAGAAAGAAGCAAGCCAGAAATTCAGCCAAGATTAGACTTTGATGCATGTGCATTGCGAAAAGCCCCGTGTTAAACCGGGTCCTTTTAAAACTGCAACACCGGGGCCGGCATTGTCAAGTTCCAGCACCCAAGTGGTCACCTGACAGTTGGAGAGCGCGTCGTATATTTTCAATTATAGAATGACACCTAAGCTCTTTAAGGAAGCGAATCCAAGCATGCGTATTTGTAGTTTAGGTACATTTACTGGTGTCGATACGTGCATGACTGTCAGTGAGAACAGGGTCCACGTAAATGAGGACCCTCACTGAGTACACAGTCTCAGTGGTCTCACTGAGTAGTGTTCTCACTCTGCACTAGTGTACTCACTGTGTACTCAGTGTCTCATTGTGTCCTCAGCGAGAATACTGTGTACTCACTGACAACATATTGGTCTCACTGAGTACACATTGAGAGCAATGTGTACTCAGTGGATTCACAGTGGTCGCACAGAGTACGCAGTGATCTCACTGTGTACTCAGTGATAAAGTGAGTCTCACTGAGTACACAGCTCGCGAACCGATGCAAATTTCTACAGTAATCATCAAATTAGTCTGTTAGAAATTAGATCCGCTACTTCTTACACATGAATAATAAGGTGATGTCCTCTCAGTTCGGGGACCCTTGCATCTGGTCTCCCTGCGTGAACTACACTGGTGTTCTTTACAACAATGTTGGGGCCATGGTACGTCGTCTGCTCATTACTCGGTGCTCGCACTCAGCGGGGCCGAGTCAACTGTCAACTGTCAACTGTCAACTGTGCTTTATACTCTGTCAACTCGAACGTACTGCCACTGTGTACTGTCACTGTGTAGTGTCACTGTGCATTGTAACTGTGTACTGCCATTGCACATTGTCATTGTGCACTGTCACTGTACTGTCACTGTGTATTCCCACTGTACACTGTCACTGTGTACTGCCACTGTACTGCCACTGTCACTGAACTGCCACTGTACACTGCCACTGTGTGATGCCACTGTGTAATCCCACTGTGTACTTACTTTCACTGCGTACTGCTACTGTACTGTCACTGTGTACTGCCACTGTACTGTCACTGTGCTCTGTCACTGTACTGCCACTGTGTACTGCCACTGTAATGTCACTGTGTAATGCCACCCTGTGTAGGCCCTACTGCCGCCTTGTGTACTGCCAATGTGTACACACTGACAGTACACACTGACAGATTGATGTGGGAGAAGTCACATACACTGACAGGATGTACTGACAGCACACACTGGCAGCAAACTGTGGTAGAAGTTACATGTACTGACAGCACATACTGACAGCATATTGTGTAGAAGTTACATTTACTGACAGCCCACACTTACAACATACTGTGTAGAAGCTTCCTGTGCTGACAGCACACACTGACAGCACACTGTGTAGAAGCTTCATGCACTGAGAGCACACACTGACAGCATACTGTGTAGAAGCTTCATGTACTGACAGCACACTGTGTAGAATCTTCATGTACTGACAGCACACACTGACATTACACTGTGTAGAAGTTACATGTACTGACAGCACACACTGACATTACACTGTGTAGAAGTTTCATGCACTGACAGCACACACTGACAGCACACTGTGTAGAATCTTCATGTACTGACAGCACACACTGACAGCACACTGTGTAGAAGTTACAGGTACTGACAGCACACACTGACAGCACACTGTGTAGAAGCTTCATGTACTGACAGCACACACTGACAGCACACTGTGTAGAAGTTTCATGTACTGACAGAACATACTGACAGCACACTGATAGAATATTCATGTACTGACAGCACACACTGACAGCACACTGTAGAAGTTACAGGTACTGACACCACACACTGACAGCACACTGTGTAGAAGCTTCATGTACTGACAGCACACACTGACATTACACTGTGTAGAAGCTTCATGTACTGACAGCACACACTGACAGCACACTGTAGAAGTTACAGGTACGACAGCACACACTGACATACACTGTGTAGAAGTTACATGTACTGACAGCACACACTGACATTACACTGTGTAGAAGTTTAATGTACTGACAGCACACACTGACAGCACACTGTAGAATCTTCATGTACTGACAGCACACACTGACAGCACACTGTGTAGAAGTTACAGGTACTGACAGCACACACTGACAGCACACTGTGTAGAAGCTTCATGTACTGACAGCACACACTGACAGCACACTGTGTAGAAGTTTCATGTACTGACAGAACATACTGACAGCACACTGTATAGAATATTCATGTACTGACAGCACACACTGACAGCACACTGTAGAAGTTACAGGTACTGACACCACACACTGACAGCACACTGTGTAGAAGCTTCATGTACTGACAGCACACACTGACATTACACTGTGTAGAAGCTTCATGTACTGACAGCACACACTGACAGCACACTGTGTAGAAGTTACAGGTACTGACAGCACACACTGACATTACACTGTGTAGAAGTTACATGTACTGACAGCACACACTGACATTACACTGTGTAGAAGTTTAATGTACTGACAGCACACACTGACAGCACACTGTAGAATCTTCATGTACTGACAGCACATACTGACAGCACACTGTGTAGAATATTCATGTACTGACAGCACACACTGACAGCACACTGTGTAGAAGCTTCATGTACTGACAGCACATACTGACAGCACACTGTGTAGAAGCTTCATGTACTGACAGCACACACTGAGAGCACACTGTGTAGAAGTTTCATGTACTGACAGCACATACTGACAGCACACTGTGTAGAATATTCATGTACTGACAGCACACACTGACAGCACACTGTGTAGAAGTTACAGGTACTGACAGCACACACTGACAGCACACTGTGTCGAAGCTTCATGTACTGACAGCACACACTGACAGCACACTGTGTAGAAGCTTCATGTACTGACAGCACAGACTGACAGCACACTGTAGAATCTTCATGTACCGACAGCACACACTGACAGCACACTGTGTAGAAGTTACAGCTACTGACAGCACACACTGACAGCATACTGTGTATAAGTTACATGTACTGACAGCACACACTGACATTACACTGTGTAGAAGTTTCATGTACTGTCAGCACACACTGACAGCACACTGTGTAGAATCTTCATGTACTGACAGTAAACAGTGACAGCACACTGTGTAGAAGTTACAGGTACTGACAGCACACACTGACAGCACACTGTGTAGAAGCTTCATGTACTGACAGCACATACTGACAGCACACTGTGTGGAAGCTTCATGTACTGACAGAACACACTGACAGCACACTGTGTAGAAGTGTCATGTACTGACAGCACATATTGACAGCACACTGTGTAGAATAGTCATGTACTGACAGCACAAACTGACAGCACACTGTGTAGAAGTTACAAGTACTGACAGCAGACACTGACATCACACTGTGTAGAAGCTTCATGTACTGACAGCACACACTGACAGCACACTGTGTAGAATCTTCATGTACCGACAGCAAACACTGACAGCACACTGTGTAGAAGTTACAGCTACTGACAGCACACACTGACAGCACACTGTGTAGAAGCTTCATGTACTGACAGCACACTGACAGCACACTGTGTAGAAGTTTCATATACTGACAGCACACACTGACATCATACTGTGTAGAAGTTACATGTACTGACAGCACACACTGACATTACACTGTGTAGAAGCTGCAGGTACTGACAGCACACACTGATATTACACTGTGTAGAAGCTTCATGTACTGACAGCACACACTGACAGCACACTGTGTAGAAGCTTCATGTACTGACAGCACACACTGACATTACACTGTGTAGAAGCTTCATGTACTGACAGCACACACTGACATTACACTGTGTAGAAGCTTCATGTACTGACAGCACACACTGACATTACACTGTGTAGAAGCTTCATGTACTGACAGCACACACTGACATTACACTGTGTAGAAGCTTCATGTACTGACAGCACACACTGACATTACACTGTGTAGAAGCTTCATGTACTGACAGCACACACTGACATTACACTGTGTAGAAGCTTCATGTACTGACAGCACACACTGACATTACACTGTGTAGAAGCTGCATGTACTGACAGCACACTGTGTAGAAGCTTCACGGGTTTGACAGAGGAATAAAGCTGAAGGTGCTCAGTGCACAAGGTGCACTTTTCGGAAAGCTTGTAGAACCTTTTCGCGGAATGCATGAAGAAGCTGATGCTTGTTGTGTCAAGCACTTAAAGCGTTTCGGCGGGTTCGATCCCGCCATGTAACCCAGGTAAAGCACCTTCCTGCCCCAGAACTGCAAATAAAGCCGGTACCTGGGTCTGATGGCCGTGGCATCCTGTGTTGCTCACCCTTTAAGGATCGGGTTAGCTCAAATTGTCCAATTCCAATATGCCCCATCAATAGTCAACAATTGATCTCCTATCTGTGATTATGTAAAATAACACTGGTATAGCCGTTCTGGTGTGTTGACGGACTGTTGACACCTAACAGGAGGCGAACATCACTTTATTGTAGATATAGATAACCTTCATCATGGCCGACTTAGGCCTAGTGTTAGCGATTTGGGCAATAGTTGGGGGTCGTTGTCCCAGACAGTGACAGTCCAGTGCTTGCTGTCATTGGTTGACCAGTGGACCATGACCCAGACAGTGACAGTCAAGTGCTTGCTGCCATTGGTTGACCAGTGGACCATGACCCAGACAGTGACAGTCCAGTGCTTGCTCCCATTGGTTGACCAGTGGACCATGACCCAGACAGTGACAGTCCAGTGCTTGCTGGCATTGGTTGACCAGTGGACCATGACCCAGACAGTAACAGGCCAGTGCTTGCTCCCATTGGTTGACCAGTGGACCATGACCCATAGTGACAGGCCAGTGCTTGCTCCCATTGGTTGACCAGTGGACCATGACCCAGACAGTGACAGTCCAGTGCTTGCTGCTTTTGGCTGACCAGTGGACCATGACCCAGACAGTGACAGTCCAGTGCTTACTGCCATTGGTTGACCAGTGGACCATGACCCAGACAGTGACAGTCCAGTGCTTGCCCCCATTGGTTGACCAGTGGACCATGACCCAGAGAGTGACAGTCCAGTGCTTGCTGCTGTTGGCTGACCAGTGGACCATGACCCAGACAGTGACAGTCCATTGCTTACTGCTATTGGTTGACCAGTGGACCATTTCCCAGACAGTGACAGTCTGGTGCTTGCTGTTGCTGGCTGATCAGTGGACCATAACCCAGACAGTGACAGGCCAGTGCTTGCTGCCATTGGTTGACCAGTGGACCATGACCCAGACAGTGACAGTCCAGTGCTTGCTCCCATTGGTTGACCAGTGGACCATTTCCCAGACAGTGACAGTCTGGTGCTTGCTGCTGCTGGCTGATCAGTGGACCATAACCCAGACAGTGACAGTCCGCTGGCTGACCAGTGGGTGGGGTGCAGAGGGTCGGGCAGGAGCCCGTAAATGCCTCACCCGGCCCGGTCTCACACCCACTCCAGCCTTCACACCTGCCTTTCACATTTCTAAGTAGCATCTAAGCACTTCACCTACTTCAGGAAAGCGTAGCGTGGCTCCATGTCAGGTAGGATCACGTGTCGGGTAGGATCACGTGTCAGGTAGGCTATGAGCTATTTCTTGATTGGGTTTAAAACAAAAAATTAGGACAGGAAAAAAAGCTTGAATTTGTCAACTACAAATGATAGTGTACGAACTACTAACAATCTACCTATGCAAAATAGACTTCTCGTGGTTTAATTATTTTGACTCATCCCATGTGACCTAGCATTAGTCTCATTCATAAATCTCATTGTATATACAGCACTTCATAAATAATACAACTGCCCCTGTAAGCCTACGACACATTTAGTACAAAGTGCAGGTAGTCAGTAATGCGCTTACAGAAGTGACAGCCAGCCTCACGTGGAGCGTGCGGGGTCAGGGAGACGCTCAGTCGGCTGTGGTGGTCTCACATTACGTAATCAATTACCACATTCCACGCCTCGCCAACTAAAGGTATACATGAACTGTCATCCAGAATCGAACCTTGCACGATTCCGTCACCGACCTTGTTTGGTTCGGACAGTTGGGGTTGTTTTACTGTTTGTTTACCGTTGCTCAGCGCCATCTTTGGTTGTGATATTTATGGCAACACTTCTATAGGTCAAGGCAACGGCTTACTTTTTAATACCGGGTTATATAAATGGCGTATATAAATACTCATTAAGTTTACTAGTTATATACATACATACATTTTACAGTAATAGTTGTGTTTGTTGAATCTCACGGTGCAATGGGTATTCTTGGTTGAGTTGGGTAAAATGGCGGGTTTTCGTCCAGCATTATGCCATTAATGAACGGGCGTCTCAGTGCCGAAAGAATCCTTTTAATTTAACTGTGCAACTTTTATATCTATACACATACCAATTGTTCTTAAAATGAGGTAATGGTGAAAATAAATACCAAATAAAATATTTGCATTGTTTCAGTTTCTGGCATTAATTGTTGTTTATTGCCTCGGCTGCTTCTGGAGATGTCACGTGACACCGCCATTAACGCCTAGTGTCTCCGGCTGTCACCAGGCGGCGCCACCAACATCGACTGGCGGTACTAGGACTTGGAGCTGGTCGATTGGCGTCGGTTTGAGAGTTGACGATGTCAAACTGCAAATGGGTTCTTCTTTGCTGCTGGTCCTAATTGGTCGGTCCCTCACATTGTAACTGTTTTCGTCTAAATCAATTCTCCTTTTCAAACCAAATGAAGAAAATTCCTTTCATTATACCCCAAAGAAGCAATGACAGCAATCCAGTGAGAAAAAAATGTTTGGTTTATTTTTTATTGAATAAATAGATTCATTTGTCACGCAAATATGACAGCTAAAAATGGGAATGGTGAAACTGTACTGCTTGTGTTGGAAACTACTTCATTGGAGACCAAAATATTCAAAAATAGCTAGTTTATTTGCAAAGTTGTAACATGCAAAAATGTCAGAAAACTAATTTTCAAACTGTTGGGTGTCTGTGTGTAAAACAACGATGCTTGAAAGTGAGCATAATGTGTGTTTCATGAGGTGTCACGTCATGAAACACGCATTCACCTTCAATTTTCACAATATCCAACCATGCAAGCCAGGAAAAACCCTGCTGCTTTAAATAGGATAGCATCATAGATGCCTAGTTCTGAACACAAAAGTTATAATATTATTTCCTAAAATGCATTAAAAGTGAAATAAAAACTTTGTGTCATGGGTGAAACACGCATAACGACGAAAATTTATTTCGCGATACAAAATCCAACAATGGATCAAATCTCTTCTCACCATGATTTTCAAATATACCGTGGGCATCTACACACCTACTGATGATGTGGTGTCAAGTCATAAACAGGATGTTGTGCTATGATGCTATTACTGTGGGGTGTCACACATTGATGAAGAAGAAACACGTGTTCACCTGTTGTCATCTTCATCCTCTAAGTCATCACAATATCTTTTTCTACATAAGAAAACTTATAACACTCAAAAGAAATATTTGCATACATGTAATGTGTACAAATAATGCCCTGAACAAATACATTTTTTGCATGCTATTAGCAGTGTCTAACCTAAGTCAGTATTGAGTGTCACATGAAACATGCGTTACATGAAACATGTGTTACAATTCCAAGAACATCAGAAGTTAGGGAAGTGTTCCAAGATTACTTTGAAATATGTCCACAGCATCAAAAACTAATAAGCAAAAATACTTTTTCATCATCTGTGGTGCTTGTTTCATCATGAAGGAACAACTTTTCCTTTCCATGTAACGCATGTTTCAGTGTCACAATTTTATAAGTCCTCTGTTCTACTCTCAAATGGACGGACCCTCATAAAAGTGCACTTAGTTACTCCTAGTGAGTGCAGTTCAAAACCGTACTAGGAAAAAATAAGGGTCTTGTTCTAAATCTGACACTAGGCGGCTTTTTGTGTCACACCGAAACACGTGTAACGTTCTCCACTTAGTCATGTTCAAAGCCACCCTGACTTTCAGTCGGGGTCCAAACTGCTTTTCTTTTAATTGTGCCTTAAAATAGGATATATGTGACGTATTTAAGTTTTTAACCCCGATTCCCCCTTTTTAGGACCAGCAGCAAAGAAGAACCCAAATACACGATTTCCGCGAATAGTGGTGATAGGCAACGACACTTCTAATGTGGGTCGACAGTGTGTCACTGTGTTGTTTTACACTGACGATCAAGCTTATCAATCAATAGGGCCGTAATCGATTAACACGACCCGGGCCACTCGGGTCACCCGAGTCGTCAGAATTTCAAATCGAACACCGCGAGTAGAGTCGACAAATACATGTGCCGTGTGCAAAACGACCCGACCCCAGTAACCCACCTCTTGGCTTGGGTTTGCTAGGAGCGATGACATCACATCTGTGCGATGACATCACATCTGTGCTGGTACCTGTAGGAAACAGCTACAGCTGGGCGTTCTCTGTGGCGGAATGGTTAGAGTGTCTGACTTTTTTCTAGGTCAGACTCCTAATTTGAGGGTCGGCGGTTCGATTCCCTGTGCCCCCAGCTCTGCCAATTTGGATTTCCACCGGTGTGTATAACTTACAGCGTCATCGAAGGCCGGTTGCTCTCATACCATGTCTATGAGGGGTGGGAGGATAAAAGTCCCTTGGGTCGGTAAAAGTGTAGGCTCAGGCTTTCTATCGACCAGCAGTGGAATGAGGAAGACCAGTCATCTATGACTGAAATTTCCCCTGCTTAAACAACTAATGGACCCCCCCCCCCAAAAAAGAGTAAAAGTCCTATGTGTTGGTTTAATGCTTCTTTTTTTTTAATAACCCAGATTCTCAGCTTCTACAATCATAACATACTTTAAATCCTATTTTACTGTACTTATATCAGTTAGTGACAAAAATTAAGTTTTAGATTGAGCCACCATTTTGTCCACCCCAAGCGTATTCGTTTATTTAACCCGAGTCTGTAGGATGTGCGCATCCGCCAAAAAGTGGCTCGGGTGACCCGAGTTGATTAATCGATTACGCCCTGGGATACAGCTATGATTATCAAAAATGATTAAAAATGGTAAGGATGTTTTCTCTATGAATCCACATTTGTGCCGAAAATATGAAGCTAGTGTTAACAGAGCCTCAATTGTCTCTCCATAGATGCTGTGACCCGGAAGTCCAGTCTGGATTATGCTCTGCGCATGCGTGGCGGTAATCGTGTATTGCCTTCCCTCTTTTATCAGTTTATCACCGTCCTACCTGACCATGTTGTAAGGGCTCATGGAGTTGTGTGGGATCTGGAAGTGATGCAGTGACGAGTGTGCTTGGTTGTTGGTTTACACTGAGACTGAACATCTCTACAGGGCCGCACTCTAGTCTAGACTCTAGTCTAGTACCATTGAACGTTACTAGTCTGCACTGTAGACCGTAGTAGTCGATGGACGTATTCGACTGGGACTTTTCCAGCCGCAAAATTTAGGCTCCGCCCACCTGCACAGTGAACTTGGTTTTCGAATGCAAAGAGGACCAGTCAAATGGCTTCAGTAGTTTCAGCCAATCAGAGCTCTTCTCTTCCATTGCAAATGGCTGCCCTGTATGGTCTTTTATGACTAACTTATATTCTATTCTAGCTCACATTCATTCCCATTTATAAAGACATGGTGACCACCTTTAAAGAGGAATTAGCCCATAGACTGATAGATTACACTTCTGTTTCAAATAAAAAAGAACAAAGCGTTAATTACCCAAGTGGGCAAAATATGTGTTTTCTTTTCAAAACCAGTATGTAATACATCTTCCAGAAGTGTTCAATCCGGTTAACAAGCAGTCTGTCAGAGGACAATCCAATTCCACCAGGGCGGGGAATTGAAGTATGCACATCGGGAGTCTTAACAAGCAGTCAGTCAGAGGACAATCCAAGTCCACCAGGGTGGGGAATTGAAGCACGCACATCGGGAGTCTTAACAAGCAGTCAGTCAGAGGATAATCCAAGTCCACCAGGGCGGGGAATTGAAGCACGCACATCGGGAGTCTTAACAAGCAGTCAGTCAGAGGACAATCCAAGTCCACCAGGGCGGGGAATTGAAGAACGCACATCGGGAGTCGGTCCACGACCATACCCTCCACCTCTCGGTGGGAAATAAAGATTGACGATATTCCGGTGTTCGCGACTTTTCTTTTCAGTTCCGATGTCACACAATGTACAATTAATTCTCGGGCTCTTTCCCATTAAATTCCCTACAAAACCTCACATCCGCAATAAATAAAACGAGAATGCATACTATATATTATGATAATTTTTATTTGACAAAAATATCTTATTAATAAATCCCATCCACCTTGCGGTTGGAATAGTCTTAAATTCTTCAAAAATATAGAACAGGATTGCATCAGATACACGCTGACCTTCGTCCGAGATGGGCTTACAGAGCGGCCTTGCATGCCAGGGTGGGGCGTGGTACCAGGGTATAAGTGTGCGCACGCGCATAGCATTAGCGTCCGACTGGTGCATGCCGGTATGGAAGGAATCATAGACAGAGTGTGCATGTCTGGGCCGCCTCTGACAAGGGGCAGCTAAGTGTCGTCTGCTGAACAAATATAAATTGCTACCATAAAATACATGTTATTCACAGATAAACTACTTCTATTGACGAATTGGTTGTGAGCCATGAACTGCCACCTGCCTCCTACCTGAGGTATAACATTTAGAGCGCACCATTAAACGACACGCTATCTATAAACACTATTCTTAGTTGATTGAGTTCCTGCCAAAATCAGTTCAATATAATTACGTGGTTTGACTTGTGGTGAGGTTGCTAGGACGTAAAACCCCAACAAACAACAAACTTGTGGTGAGAACCTTGAGTTCACCGGGCGGAGTGAAGATGGCCGTCTGGCCAGGCGTCTGTTCGCAGAACGAGACGCCCGCAGACATTTGCTGACAGCAGACGACATTGCGACTCGCCAACACTAACAATTCATTTTGTAGGCACTGGCTCAGATGCGCAACAAGAGAATCAAGTATCACAATTGTTTCATTAACACCAGTCATTTCTTGAGTCGCGGTCCACAAAATTCACTGGACCCGAACGTTGTGTAGATAGGTACAAGATACACAGAACTACAAAAGTGCAATTTATCATCCCGTACGCTGAGTTTTGCATGGACGAATTGAGAAGAGTCTGTACACGAGATGTGGATGTGAATGTACAAGTTACCTGCACGAGGTGAACAATGTCAAACGAACACAGGCAAACCGGCTGCTCGTCGCCTGGTCAGGACAATGGCCGACGTTACCAAATGGTATGAAAAGGAAAGCCACCAAAACGCGACACGTTGCAGCACGTCGCGGCACCTTGCGACATGTCGCGGCACCTTGCGACACGTTGCAGCACGTCGCGGCACCTTGCGACACGTTGCAGCACCTTGTGACATGTCGCGACATGTTGCAGCATGTCACGGCACCTTGCAACATGTCATGGCACCTTGCGACATATTGCAGCACGTCGCGGCACCTTGCGACATGTCGCGGCACCTTGCGACACATTGCAGCACATCGCGGCACCTTGCGACATGTCGCGGCACCTTGCGACACATTGCAGCACGTCGCAGCACCTTGCGACATGTCGTGGCACCTTGCGACATGTTGCAGCACGTCGCGGCACCTTGAGACACGTTGCAGCACCTTGCGACATGTCGCGGCACCTTGCGACACGTTGCAGCACGTCACGGCGCGTCGTGCCCTGGCGGCAGTGAGCAGCATCAACGAGTTCAATCTCTTAGTGGGTAATCCCAACCAACATCTGCACTCTAAGTAGAAACCTCATTTCGACACCGAATATTGAATCCCTAAGGCACACTTTCGGATTAACGTGTTTGTTTGTCTTACATCTCCGAACAGCAATTGCAAATCAAAAACAAAGGCAATCTCACAATAAAAATACTCTAAAATAATAAGCACTCGTTACCAATTCCAGCCTTGTCGAAATTACAAATACCGACTGTCTGACAAAAGACCTAGATAATTAAATCGCCAACGGTTAAAGTTGCATAGTCCGATGCTTTTGAGTTTTTGCTATTTTCTGAGATAAATATATTATACTAATCACTATAATCTACTTTACTTTAGTTTGAAGTAACTTTAATTTTAAATGGCTAAGTTTGCAGATATTTGACATCAAAACATGCCAAAATCTTTTTGACAAGCACGCCAAAACTCTGACAACATAGACTTCAGTCATAACGGTTTCTATTAATTGACTTATTACGCCCTTCTATGCAGCAACAAATGCTTAATAAGTGCACCGGTGTCTAAGTTGAATATGTAGAATCAAATCTAGAGAAGTGTTTTGATTTTTAAAATTTGATGTATTCATCGGACTATGCAATTTTAATATATAACTCCATACATACTACATGCAGGCTGTGTGAGTGTGGGCTTCCTACACACATATTACATGCAGGCTGTGTGAGTGTGGGCTTCCTACATAAATACTACATGCAGGCCGTGTGAGTGTGGGCTTCCTACATAAATACTACATGCCGGCTGTGTGAGTGTGGGCTTACTACATAAATACTACATGCAGGCTGGGTGAGTGTGGGCTTCCTACATAAATACTACATGCAGGCTGGGTGAGTGTGGGCTTCCTACATAAATACTACATGCCGGCTGTGTGAGTGTGGGCTTCCTACATAAATACTACATGCAGGCTGGGTGAGTGTGGGCTTCCTACATAAATACTACATGCAGGCTGGGTGAGTGTGGGCTTCCTACATAAATACTACATGCAGGCTGGGTGAGTGTGGGCTTCCTACATAAATACTACATGCAGGCTGGGTGAGTGTGGGCTTCCTAACAAATACACATCAGGCGGTGAGTGTGGGCTCCTACACAAATATTACTGCAGGCTGGGTGAGTGGGCTCCTACATAAATACTACATGCAGGCTGGGTGAGTGTGGGCTTCCTACACAAATACTACATGCAGGCTGGGTGAGTGTGGGCTTCCTACACAAATACTACATGCAGGCTGGGTGAGAGTGGGCTTCCTACATAAATACTACATGCAGGCTCGGTGAGTGTGGGCTTCCTACACAAATATTACATGCAGGCTGGGTGAGTGTGGGCTTCCTACATAAATACTACATGCAGGCTGGGTGAGTGTGGGCTTCCTACATAAATACTACATGCAGGCTCGGTGAGTGTAATTTTATAACATGACGGCCTCCCACGGTCCCCTGGGCCTATATGTATGAGCCAATTTTTAACCGGACCGGGGTTAAAGGAGGGTGCTGGGTTAGCTAACCCCGGGGTTCTAAATGTGTCACGGGGGATGTATGGGTCCAAAGAGCGCCCGAGTTAGCTAATGTTTCAGTTATTTATAGATTTTGGGGAACCCCTGTGTGCGTATTTACATTCGTCGATTCGACACTATTAATATCGCCGCCAATGCGGCGGTAGCCTTAAAAACGGTTCGAATTTAGGGTTAAATTGATAAAATTTCACTTATTGCGTATGTAATTCTGTTAAATATAGTCGCATTGAATAGATTTGGGCCTAAAACATTGCCGCTGGCCTTTTGCCAGTATGGATATCGACGTCCATGCAGCGGCGGCGGCGATTTGTTTATTTTACATTCGTCGATTGGACAATATGAATAACGTCGCCGATGTAGCTGCTACGTTAATATTGCTTCGAATTTAGGGTTAATTTAATGAAATTTCACGATTTGACTATGTAACTCTGTTAAATATGATAGCATTGAATAGATTTGGGCCTAATATATAACCGCCGATTCGGGGGCGCGGCGATTTGTTTACTTTACATTCGTCGATTCGAAAATATTAATATCGCCGCCGTTGCGGCGGCAGCGTTAATCTCGCTTCGATTTTAGGGTTAATTTGCTGAAATTTCACTTATTGCGTATCTAATTCTGTTAAATAGGACAGCATTGAATAGATTTGGGCCTAATATATTGCCGTCGATTCGGCGGCGATGGCCGCAGCCATTTTTATTTGATGTTAGACAGTATGGATATCGACGTCACTGCGGTGGCGGCGATTTGTTTACTTTACATCCGTCGAATCGACACTATTAATATCGCCGCCAATGCGGCGGTAGCCGTAATAACAGTTCGAATTTAGGGTTAAATTGATAAAATTTCACTTATTGCGTATCTAATTTTGTTAAATATGGTCGCATTTAATAGATTTGGCCATAATCGGTGTCTAACCCCACCTTTAACCCTGGTTTCGCTTGGGGTTAGTGCAGGCGACTTTACGCTTGCCGAGTTAGTTTAACCCCGACACATACATACGCAGTTTTCGCCTCTAACCCGGGAAATCCGCACGACGCAGGGTTACCACCGCCAACCCGGGCTCATACATATGGGCCCTGCACTGTACACCCGGAGGCAGGACACGGAAGTAGGTCAGGTGTAGAATCATGTGGTGGGTTCTAATCAGAAGTATGTCAGGTGTAGAATCATGTGGTGGGTTCTAATCAGAAGTAGGTCAGGTGTAGAATCATGTGGTGGGTTCTAATCAGAAGTAGGTCAGGTGTAGAATCACATGGTGTGTTCTCATCAGAAGTAGGTCAGGTGTAGAATCATGTGGTGGGTTCTAATCAGAAGTAGGTCAGGTGTAGAATCATGTGGTGGGTTCTAATCAGAAGTAGGTCAGGTGTAGAATCATGTGGTGGGTTCTAATCAGAAGTAGGTCAGGTGTAGAATCACATGGTGTGTTCTCATCAGAAGTAGGTCAGGTGTAGAATCACATGGTGTGTTCTCATCAGAAGTAGGTCAGGTGTAGAATCACGTGGTGGGTTCTAATCAGAAGTAGGTCAGGTGTAGAATCATTTTGTGGGTTCTAATCAGAAATAGGTCAGGCGTAGAATCATGTGGTGGGTTCTAATCAGAAGTAGGTCAGGAGTAGAATCACGTGGTGGGTTCTAATCAGAAGTAGGTCAGGTGTAGAATCACGTGGTGGGTTCTAATCAGAAGTAGGTCAGGTGTAGAATCATGTGGTGGGTTCTAATCAGAAGTAGGTCAGGTGTAGAATCATGTGGTGGGTTCTAATCAGAAGTAGGTCAGGTGTAGAATCATTTTGTGGGTTCTAATCAGAAATAGGTCAGGCGTAGAATCATGTGGTGGGTTCTAATCAGAGCCACAGTGCAGGAGCCCACACCACTAACGTGACCTACCCACCTCACTCACCACAGTGCAGGAGCCCACACCACTAACGCTACCTACCCACCTCACTCACAGCGACAGTGCAGGAGCCCACACCACTAACGTGACCTACCCACCTCACTCACACCACAGTGCAGGAGCCCACACCACTAACGCTACCTTCCCACCTCACTCACACGACAGTGCAGGAGCCCACACCACTAACGTGACCTACCCACCTCACTCACACCACAGTGCAGGAGCCCACACCACTAACCACCTACCCACCTCACTCACACCACAGTGCAGGAGCCCACACCACTACCGCTACCTACCCACCTCACTCACAGCACAGTGCAGGAGCCCACACCACTAACGCTACCCACCCACTCACTCACACACAGTGCAGGAGCCCACACCACTAACGCTACCTACCACCTCACTCACAGCCACATGCAGGAGCCCACACCACTAACTACCTACCCACCTCACTCACAGCCACAGTGCAGGAGCCCACACCACTACCGCTACCTACCCACCTCACTCACAGCGACAGTGCAGGAGCCCACACCACTAACGCTACCTACCCACCTCACTCACACCACAGTGCAGGAGCCCACACCACTAACGCTACCTACCCACCTCACTCACAGCCACAGTGCAGGAGCCCACACCACTAACGTGACCTACCCACCTCACTCACACCACAGTGCAGGAGCCCACACCACTAACGGTACCTACCCACCTCACTCACAGCGACAGTGCAGGAGCCCACACCACTAACGCTACCTACCCACCTCACTCACAGCCACAGTGCAGGAGCCCACACCACTAACGCTACCTACCCACCTCACTCACAGCGACAGTGCAGGAGCCCACACCACTAACGCTACCTACCCACCTCACTCACACCACAGTGCAGGAGCCCACACCACTAACGTGACCTACCCACCTCACTCACAGCCACAGTGCAGGAGCCCACACCACTAACGTGACCTACCCACCTCACTCACACCACAGTGCAGGAGCCCACACCACTAACGGTACCTACCCACCTCACTCACAGCCACAGTGCAGGAGCCCACACCACTAACGCTACCTACCCACCTCACTCACAGCCACAGTGCAGGAGCCCACACCACTAACGCTACCACCCACCTCACTCACAGCCACAGTGCAGGAGCCCACACCACTAACGCTACCTACCCACCTCACTCACACCACAGTGCAGGAGCCCACACCACTAACGCGACCTACCCACCTCACTCACAGCCACAGTGCAGGAGCCCACACCACTAACGCTACCTACCCACCTCACTCACACCACAGTGCAGGAGCCCACACCACTAACGCTACCTACCCACCTCACTCACAGCCACAGTGCAGGAGCCCACACCACTAACGTGACCTACCCACCTCACTCACAGCCACAGTGCAGGAGCCCACACCACTAACGCTACCTACCCACCTCACTCACAGCGACAGTGCAGGAGCCCACACCACTAACGTGACCTACCCACCTCACTCACACCACAGTGCAGGAGCCCACACCACTAACGGTACCTACCCACCTCACTCACAGCGACAGTGCAGGAGCCCACACCACTAACGCTACCTACCCACCTCACTCACAGCCACAGTGCAGAAGCCCACACCACTAACGCTACCTACCCACCTCACTCACACCACAGTGCAGGAGCCCACACCACTAACGCTACCTACCCACCTCACTCACCACAGTGCAGGAGCCCACACCACTAACGCTACCTACCCACCTCACTCACAGCCACAGTGCAGGAGCCCACACCACTAATGTGACCTACCCACCTCACTCACAGCTACAGTGCAGGAGCCCACACCACTAACGCTACCTACCCACCTCACTCACA
>CM059188.1:5028075-5087353 GCA_030323885.1 Branchipolynoe longqiensis
CCTTCCGCGCCATTACTGAGAAAACAGGTTTAAGCAGTTTAGTGAATAAACGAGGGGCACAAGCTAAACCATTCGGCATGCAGGTAAACTCATAGAGTTGGTTATCCCAAAGAAACCGAAGAAATTTCCGGTCTTTTTCCCTTATGGGAAGCGTATAATATGCATCTTGTAAATCAACACTAGCCATCCACGCATCTGGCGTAATCAGATCTCGTGCCGTATCTAGCGAGAACATTTTAAAATGTCGATATTCAACCATTTTATTAAGGATTGTTAAATCCAGGATCATTCGAACCTCGCCATTAGGCTTTGGTCTCGAGAAGATGTTTGAAATAAACTCTCCTGAACAGTATGTCACTTTTTGTATAATTCCTTTCTCAAAGAATTTTTGTACCTGTTTAGTTAGTGCCTCTCGTTCAACCGGTTCAATGTTATAAGGAAAAGGTATCCTGCCTTGTACCGGAATTTGTGTGAAGGGAATGTGAACACCCCTAACTATTTGTAAAATTTCTTGGTCACTAGTAATTTTGTGCCACTCAGAAATATGATTATTAATATTACCAGCCACAAAGTTGCTTACAGTTTGTGTGGTTTTAGAGGCTGGAAGGACTTGTAACGTTTGTGTTTCAACCTCTACTTGGACCCGCCCCTGGGGAAGGGTCTCGGCGAGTTGACGCCTCGGCCCAGTGGCCGTGCGGTGTTGTCGGTCCAGCCTGAGCGAGCGCCCCGGCCCCGAAAAGCTTGACCGAAGTTTGAGCCCGGTCTGGTTCCCCTGGTGAACCGCCGTGGACGAAAATCCCCTCGTGACCTTTTGAAACGAGGAGTTTCCTGTTTCTTCTTACCATCCATGTTTTTGCCACTCTTGGCTGCAGTTTCTACCTCTTTATAGAGGTATTGTAGTTGACCGCCAAACATTTTCGTGTTATCTAAAGGTTTCCCTTTAATCGGCTCTGGAGCAAGAAAGAGCGTAAACTCTTTCCCATCATTATCGGTAACCTTCTTTGAGCGAGCCACTTCTTTGCCAGCATCTGTGCAAACCGACTTGAAGACATTTTCATATCTTCGATACGACAGGTAATTACCTGCCGCCGCCAACAATGCAATGCCTTTGTCCATCGTCTTAGCCAAAGACGAGAACTTATTTTCTCGTTGCATTCTGTTTGCTACAGGAGCAATAGCTGTTAGGGTACCAAGCACCGCCTTATGCACTGTGTGCAACACACCCTCAAATCTCTTACGGTCCTCCGTCATATTGACATCTCGATCCATCTCCTTAATGATGGAGTTGGGAACACCTTTAATGCCTGTTAACTCATCTGATAACTTAGAAATAATCTCCGCCGGCTTAAACGTGCGGAAATGGCCATTAATGTTCTCACGCATAAGCGTAGTGGTTTTCACACGCTTAGCCCTTGGCTTCTCCACTTTCTTAGCCACTTTGCCCCCAATGGCAGCATAGACACCTTCATATCGCGTGTCTGAGTCCGATTCCGTGGAAGTGGAATCTGTGGACGAGTCGGAAGAAGAAGAATCTTTCCTCTTCTTCTTCTTCTTCTTGGACTTGGTCTTGCGCTTTTTGCGAAGTCCAGTCTTCCCCCTTTCCTTGGTGAAATCATCACCAGAAGAAACGATATGTTTCTTCTTCTTCCTCCGTTTAGGAGAAGGAGGAGGAGCCCTAAGCTCCATCTCTGAGTCTGTCTCCGAGAAATCCTCCAAAGAAGACTCCTCTTGAACACTCGGCATTCGCCGTTTACGAGACACCGGTGGTTTGAGAGCCATTATATGACTCTCCATCGCCGCAAACCGCGTCTCCCAATTTTGAGCCGCGGCGCCGTCAGGCACTATGTCCTCCTCGGAGAGAATATGCGCCCCGGGCTGTGTCGAAGGCCCTGCCGACAACACGGGTGAGGAGTCGTACTCCTCGTCCCCTCCACTCGGAACACGCCCCTCGGCTGCTGCTGCACCGCGCTTACTCCGCTTCGTGGCCATCGGGAGCTGAAACAAAGATTTTTGGTCAGTCCCGGTATATATATATGTCACAATATGGTTGTTTCAAACTCATTTGGACATCTATTGGTGTTAGAGAACGTGTTTATACCGTTATAACACAGGCGTAATAAGCTAAATTTGTGCGTGGGTTGTGGGTCAAGCCCAAACCTTACGCGGGGTCGGGACCAGTGTATCGGCCCGCCCATCCCTCTGTTCCGCACACTTCTCCCACCTGTGACTACTACGTCAACAAGTTGGAGAAAATGCTACGAAACTCGGAGAAACGCCTGAAAAAGTTTGTGGGGAGTCTATAAAAGGAAACCTGGAGCATCTCCAACATTACTCTCTATTAGAGTACGAGAGAATTTCCACAGGAGACGAGGCAGAGCCCACATCTCTACCCATATTACACGGTGGATAGGGTTGTTGACAGAAACGCTATGATCGGTTTCAATATTTCGAGAAGGAATTCTATCCTTGGTTGTTTATAACCAAATAACTCGTCCAAATTGGACCAAGGAAAGTCTAAACTTTCCATATTGATGCTCTAATGCATCATGATTAAGCTAACCACAGTTTTTATTATACTTACTGCGTATTTGCTTGTATGTAGACTAATTTTGCCGGAGCAACCCAACGACACGTTATCCAGTCGTGAGTTGTATATGCTAATTGCTGGTACCTCACGTGATTCCTTCTCCCTAGCCTGAGGCTGTATACCGAGGTAAAATATATATATATATATATATATATATATATATATATATATGTGTGTATGTGTGTATGGACCCATATATATATATATATATATATTATATATATATATATATATGTGTGTGGTTGTAGAATCTAATGCTCGGATCTGTGGCTGTGTATGTAGTGCCAGACCTCTGGTTTATTGTTATATGGTTACATGGGTTCAAAGTATCACCCCACCTCATTCCCTCAATGGGAATTGAACATTCTTGACCGTACCAATAAGGATCCAGCATTCTGGTCTCCATGGATACCAGTGGTCTGCCCACCAACAGTATCTAATACCATACACACAGGAATCTAGGCAAGGGTGTTATCTACCACCAAACTCACACACAGAAAGGTAGGCAAGTGTGTGCATATGCCACCAAACACTCCCATGCCAATTTAACATGCGAATCTCTACTTTCTTGTAATTGCTATATTGTAGCCTTTGTTTATGTTCACTGTGCAGCAGCGTTTGTGAGGGATGGAAGAACAGCCTTGGAGCAAACATGTTATTTAGGTGAATAAAATCACAAACGAAGCTCATATTGTACCTAGTTCAGCGTGTCTATCAAAACACAATGACGCCAATTGAAACATATAAGTATGTTTATCTTATATCCAAATACGGTCACAGTACTCCCAACAATGCGTGTCTATCAAAACACAATGACGCCAACTGAACCATATAAGTATGTTTATCTTATATCCAAATACGGTCACAGTACTCCCAACAATGCGTATCTATCTAAAATGGAAATCAGCTGACACTGAATGCAGCCACGCATGTTCAGTTAACCTCCAACCCTGCTGAAACTAAACCCAGCCAATCAAGTCTACCTGACCTCCACACATTGAACCATACCCATCATGTCTACCTGACATCCAAACACTGAACCACACCCGTTATGTCTTGTTGGTTGTTTTAAACACTGAACCACACCCATCATGTCTACCTGACCTCCAAACATTCAACCACACCTATCATGTCTACCTGACCTCCAAACACTGAACCACACCCGTTATCTCTAACTGACATCCAAACACTGAACCACACCCCCATGTCTACCTGACATCCAAACACTGAACCACATCTGCTATGTCTACCCAAACAGTGAACCACACCCGTCATGTCTACCTGACATCCACACATTGAACCATACCCATCATGTCTACCTGACCTCCAAACATTCAACCACACCCGTCATGTCTACCTGACATCCACACATTGAACCAAACCCATCATGTCTACCTGACCTCCAAACACTGAACCACACCCGTCGTGTCTACCTGACCTCCAAACATTCAACCACACCCGTCATGTCTACCTGACATCCAAACACTGAACCACACCCATCATGTCTACCTGACCTCCAAACACTGAACCACACCCTTCATGTATACCTGACATCCAAACACTGAACCACACCCATCATGTCTACCTGACATCCACACATTGAACCACACCCGTCATGTCTACCTGACCTCCAAACACTGAACCACACCCGTCATATCTACCTGACATCCACACATTGAACCACACCCATCATGTCTACCTGACCCCCAAACACTGAACCATACCCGTCATGTCTACCTGACATCCACACATTGAACCACACCCATCATGTCTACCTGACCTCCAAACACTGAACCACACCCGTCATGTCTACCTGACCTCCAAACATTGAACCACACCCGTCATGTCTACCTGACATCCAAACATTGAACCACACCCATCATGTCTACCTGACCTCCAACATGAAACACCATCATGTCTACCTGTGCCCTCTGTCTACCTGACCTCCAAACACTGAACCACACCCGTCATGTCTACCTGACATCCACACATTGAACCACACCCATCATGTCTACCTGACCTCCAAACACTGAACTACACCCATCATGTCTACCTGACATCCAAACACTGAACCACACCCATCATGTCTACCTGACCTCCAAACACAGCACCACACCCGTCATGTGTACCTGACATCCAAACATTGAACCACACCCATCATGTCTACCTGACCTCCAAACACTGAACCAGACCCGTCATGTCTACCTGACCTCCAAACAGTGAACCAGACCCGTCATGTCTACCTGACCTCCAAACACTGAACCAGACCCGTCATGTCTACCTGACCTCCAAACACAGCACCACACCCGTCATGTCTACCTGACATCCACACATTGAACCACACCCATCATGTCTACCTGACCTCCAAACACTGAACTACACCCATCATGTCTACCTGACATCCAAACACTGAACCACACCCATCATGTCTACCTGACCTCCAAACACAGCACCACACCCGTCATGTGTACCTGACATCCAAACATTGAACCACACCCATCATGTCTACCTGACATCCAAACACTGAACCACACCCTTTATGTCAACCTGACCTCCACACATTGAACTACACCATCATGTCTACCTGACCTCCAAACACTGAACTACACCCATCATGTCTACCTGACATCCAAACACTGAACCACACCCATCATGTCTACCTGACCTCCAAACACAGCACCACACCCATCATGTCTACCTGACATCCAAACATTCAACCACACCCGTCATGTCTACCTGACCTCCAAACACTGAACCACACCCGTCATGTCTACCTGACCTCCAAACATTGAACCACACGCGTCATGTCTACCTGACCTCCAAACATTCAACCACACCCATCATGTCTACCTGACATCTAAACATTGAACCACGCCCATCATGTCTACCTGACCTCCAAACACAGCACCACACCCATCATGTCTACCTGACCTCCAAACATTGAACCACACCCGTCATGTCTAC
The DNA here is from genome assembly GCA_030323885.1 of Branchipolynoe longqiensis. Lineage (NCBI taxonomy): Eukaryota > Metazoa > Annelida > Polychaeta > Phyllodocida > Polynoidae > Branchipolynoe > Branchipolynoe longqiensis. The sequence goes on from CM059188.1 coordinate 5,033,627, forward strand.
CTGACCTCCAAACATTCAACCACACCCGTCATGTCTACCTGACATCCAAACACTGAACCACACCCATCATGTCTACCTGACCTCCAAACACAGCACCACACCCATCATGTCTACCTGACCTCCAACACTGAACCACACCCGTCATGTCTACCTGACCTCCAAACATTCAACCACACCCGTCATGTCTACCTGACATCCACACATTGAACCACACCCATCATGTCTACCTGACATCCAAACACTGAACCACACCCATCATGTCTACCTGACATCCAAACACTGAACCACACCCATCATGTCTACCTGACCTCCACACATTGAACCACACCCATCATGTCTACCTGACATCCAAACATTCAACCACACCCGTCATGTCTACCTGAAATCCACACATTGAACCACACCCATCATCTCTACCTGACATCCAAACACAGCACCACACCCGTCATGTCTACCTGACCTCCAAACACTGACACCACGCCCATCATGTCTACCTAACCTCCAAACACTGAACCACACCCATCATGTCTACCTAACCTCCAAACATTCAACCACACCCGTCATGTCTACCTGACCTCCAAACATTGAACCACACCCATCATGTCTACCTGACATCCAAACACAGCACCACACCCATCATGTCTACCTGACCTCCAAACACAGCACCACACCCATCATGTCTACCTGACATCCAAACATTGAACCACACCCATCATGTCTACCTGACCTCCAAACACTGAACCACACCCATCATGTCTACCTGACATCCAAACACTGAACCACACCCGTCATGTCTACCTGCCCTCCAAACATTCAACCACACCCGTCATGTCTACCTGACCTCCAAACATTCAACCACACCCATCATGTCTACCTGACCTCCAAACATTCAACCACACCCGTCATGTATACCTGACATCCACACATTGAACCACACCCATCATGTCTACCTGACCTCCAAACACTGAACCAGACCCGTCATGTCTACCTGACCTCCAAACACTGAACCACACCCGTCATGTCTACCTGCCCTCCAAACATTCAACCACACCCGTCATGTGTACCTGACCTCCAAACATTCAACCACACCCATCATGTCTACCTGACCTCCAAACAGTGAACCACACCCATCATGTCTACCTGACCTCCAAACAGTGAACCACACCCATCATGTCTACCTGACCTCCAAACACTGAACCAGACCCGTCATGTCTACCTGACCTCCAAACACTGAACCAGACCCGTCATGTCTACCTGACCTCCAAACAGTGAACCACACCCATCATGTCTACCTGACCTCCAAACACTGAACCACACCCGTCATGTCTACCTGACATCCACACATTGAACCACACCCATCATGTCTACCTGACCTCCAAACACTGAACCACACCCGTCATGTCTACCTGATGACGCGTATGTTACCTGACCTCCAACTTCAACCACACCATCATGTCTACCTGACTCTACACATTGAACCACACCCATCATGTCTACCTGACCTCCAAACACTGAACCACACCCATCATGTCTACCTGACCTCCACACATTGAACTACACCATCATGTCTACCTGACATCCAAACATTGAACCACACCCCCATGTCTACCTGACATCCGAACATTGAACCACACCCATCATGTCTACCTGACATCCAAACACTGAACCACACCCATCATGTCTACCTGACCTCCAAACATTGAACCACACCCGTTATGTCTACCTGACCTCCAAACAATGAACCACACCCCCATGTCTACCTGACTCCACATTGAACACACCATCATGTCTACCTGACTCCAAAATGATCATGTCTACCTGACATCCAAACATTGAACCACACCCATCATGTCTACCTGACCTCCAAACACTGAACCACACCCATCATGTCTACCTGACATCCAAACACTGAACCACACCCATCATGTCTACCTGACCTCCAAACACTGAACCACACCCGTCATGTCTACCTGACCTCCAAACACTGAACCACACCCATCATGTCTACCTGACATCCAAACACTGAACCACCCCTCTATGTCTACCTGACATCCGAACATTGAACCACACCCATCATGTTTACCTGACATCCAAACACTGAACCATGTCTCCCAAGTCTACCTGACATCCAAACACTGAACCACCCCTCTATGTCTACCTGACATCCAAACATTGAACCACACCCATCATGTCTACCTGACATCCAAACACTGAACCATGTCTCCCAAGTCTACCTGACCTCCAAACATTGAACCCCCCCCCATGTAGTTTATCCAACATATTTTTGTTATCCCCCTTATGTACTACATCACCATAGTCAAAGTATGGTAGTATCATGCCTTTAACGATTTTAATAGCCATAGTTATAGTTAGGTATTTTCTGGTATTCGCTAATATCCCGATTTTGTAGTTTGCCTTCTTCATAACTTCTTTTCTGTTATCATTGCAGTTTAGTTTCCTGTCAAGATTCATCCCTATATATCTGTAGTTGGTCTGATAATCAAGAACTTTTCCTCCCAAACTTATTGGCTGATATCCAAACACTGAACCATGCCTTCCAAGTCTACCTTACATCCAAACACTGAATCACACCCCCCGTGTCTAACTGACATCCAAACACTGAACCCTCGACACCTGTTAGACAACACGCAGTCACGTGTGCGAGCCAGTGTCGAATTGTTGGTTAAAGTGCATCTGCTGATTAATTTAGAGAACATGGATGAATGGCACGTGGCGCATGCGTCCAGGTGACACCTGCGTGGTCCAAGCAGACACCAGGGCCCATATGCATGACGCGGTGTTAGCGGTGTTTGGTGTTACAGCCTGACACCGTTTAGCTATCACCGAGGTCGGGAATGATGTCACGCGGTATGTAGATGCGCCTAACACTTTCATTATAGATAAACGTGAAGTTATTTATAGATTTGGGAAATCCCTCTGAGCCTGTTGGCGGTGCCGATTTGTTTTGTTTAGATTCAACAGTATGAATATCGCCGCCGATGTAGCGGCGGCGTTAATATCGGTTAGATCTTAGGGTTAATTTAATTAAATTTCACGATTTGAGTATGTAATTCTCTTAAATATGTAGATTTGGGCCTAATCGGTCCCTAACAGTGCCGGGCACCAGCGAGCCTTGTTATTGCTGAGCCTGTTGCCTGCGAGCACCGCTATTTCACAATATTGCCGCCAATGCGGCAGCGGCGGCAGGTTTAGTTTACATTCGTTGATTCGACAATATTAATAACACCGCCGATTTAGCGGCAGCATTAATATTGGTTCGAATTTAGGGTTAATTTGATGAAATTTCACTTATTGAGTATGTAATTCTGTTAAATATGATAGCATTGAATAGATTTGGGTCTAATCGATACCTAACACCGCCTGTAAACCTGCTATGGAACAGGGTTAGCGTACCCTCATTTACGGTCCTGGTGTTAGCCCTATCACTGACTCTTGCAGCCCACCTCGGACACGGCGCCGGGTCTCAGTGACAGCTGCACACAGTTCACACAGCTGCACAGTGTGAGGTGACAGTTGCAAGTGTGGAGGTGACCGCTGCACAGTGAGGTGACAGCTGTACAGTGTGAAGGTGACCGCTGCACAGTTCACACAGCTGCACAGTGAGGTGACAGTTTCAAGTGTGGAGGTGACAGCCGCACAGGGAGGTGACCGCTGCACAGTGTGAGGTGACAGCTGCAGAGTGTGAAGGTGACCACTGCACACAATTTACACAGCTGCAGTGTGAGATGACAGTTGCAAGTGTGGAGGTGACAACTGGACAATGTGAGGTGACCGCTGCACAGTGTGAAGGTGGCAGATGCACCGTTCACACATATGTGCTGTGTGAGGTGACAGTCGCAGTGTGAAGGTGACATTTCACAAAGCTCCACAGTGAACCACACTCATAATGTCTACCTGACACAGTCACACAGCGGCATAGTGTGAATATGAGAGCTGCACAGTGTGAGGTGACCACTGGACAGCGTGAATGTGACAGCTGCACAGTGTGAGGTGACAGCTGCACACACAGTTCACACATCTGCACAGTGTGAGGTGACAGTTGCACAGTGTGAAGGTGACAGCTGCATACACAGTTCACCGAGCTGCACAATGTGAGGTGACCGCTGGACAGTGTGAATGTGACAGCTGCACAGTGTGAGGTGACAGCTGCACACACAGTTCACACAGCTTCCGTCGCCAAGGTCTCAGCCGCGCGTCGTCACTCTCGCATCCGTCGGCGCGTTAGAACTAGGCACGGACCGTGACGTCAAGTCATTGACCATAACATGTAACACTATGGGGCAGTCCGTGACATGTAACACTATGGAGCAGAGTCCATGACATATAACACTATGGGGCACATTCCATGACATGTAGCACTATGGGGCAGTCCATGACATTCAAGACTATGGGGCAGTCTGTAACGTGCAAGACTATGGGGCACAGTCCATGACATGTAGCACTACGGGGCAGTCCGTGACATTCAACACTATGGGGCACAGTCTGTAACGTGCAAGACTATGGGGCACAGTCCATGACATGTAGCACTACGGGGCAGTCCGTGACATTCAACACTATGGGGCACAGTCTGTAACGTGCAAGACTATGGAGCACAGTCCATGACATGTAGCACTACGGGCAGTCTGACATTCAACACTATGGGGCACAGTCGTAACGTGGCGGGCACAGTGACATGTAGCACTACGGGGCAGTCCGTGACATTCAACACTATGGGGCACAGTCTGTAACGTGCAAGACTATGGAGCACAGTCCATGACATGTAGCACTACGGGGCAGTCCGTGACATTCAACACTATGGGGCACAGTCTGTAACGTGCAAGACTATGGAACACAGTCCATGACATGTAGCACTACGGGGCAGTCTGTGACATTCAACACTATGGGGCACAGTCTGTAACGTGCAAGACTATGGGGCACAGTCCATGACATGTAGCACTATGGGGCACAGTCCATTACATTCAACACTATGATGCATAGTTTGTGACATGTAACACTATGGGACGCAGTAATACTATGGGGCACAGTCCGTAACATTCAACACTATGGGGCACAGTCCGTGACATGTAACACTATGGGGCACTGTCCATGACATGTAACACTATGGGGCACAGTCCATGACATGTAACACTATGGGGCAGTGTCCATGAAATGTAACACTACGGGAGGCAGTAACACTATGGGGCACAGTGCATGACATGTAACGCTATGGGATGCAGTAACACTACGGGGCAGTCCATGACATGTAATAGTATGGGACGCAGTAACACTATGGGGCACAGTCCGTGGCATGTAACATTATGGGGCACAGCCTGTGACATGTAACACTATGGGATGCAGTAACACTATGGGGCACAGTCCGAGACATGTAACACTATGGGACGCAGTAGCACTATGGGGCACAGTCCATGACATATAACACTATCGGATGCAGTAACCCTATGGGGCAGTCAGTGACATGTAACACTATGGGACACAGTAACACTATGGGGCACAGTCTGTGACATGCAACACTATGGGGCACAGTCCGTGGCATGTAACACTATGGGACGCAGTAGCACTATGGGGCACAGTCCATGACATATAACACTATCGGATGCAGTAACCCTATGGGGCAGTCAGTGACATGTAACACTATGGGACACAGTAACACTATGGGGCACAGTAGCACTGTTCTGAAAACACTACAGTGGCAAAGGGCAATGTGCTGCCTTGACATATTTGCACTGTCCTCTGCATCCCATTTTGTAACCACAGCAGAGGAGTGCGCAACAGGTCTAAGTCACTTCTGGTAGTGTGCTCCAGTGAACTTTCCATCCACCTATGTCCTTCCTCTTCCAGCCCCAGTCACCTGGGTCTGGCAGTTCCGGGGCTGCAGCCATCTTGGTAGGCAGCTCACTTTGTGTGCGGAATCAGTGTTGCTTGTGTTGGAGGGAATTGATCGATTGTTCTACCTTTCTGAGTGAACAGCTGCTTGTGTGCCTGATTGACTGATTCCAGGCTGCTAGTGCGGTCATAGAGCAATACCACACATCGCTGCAGAGGCTCCATGCAGTTATTTATGGTATCTGCATCTGGGGTTACAGCGAAGGCTCAGAAGGCTCTGAAGGCTCCAATGACATCATTCAAGTTTGTCCATGTATCCCATGCCATCTTCTTGCCACTTCCACCAAACGATGGCACCGTGTCACATCCAGTAAAGGTATGAAATATTGGTAAGGCTATGCATAAAACTGGACATAGTGCACTTGCCATCTCATGAGCTGCTAAATGCCGAAAACTCTTTCCAGTTCTGAAACCAACCCACAGCTCAGCGACGTTGAGGCATTGACCTGCTGTCACTGCCAGTACTAGCACATCTGTGTCAACTATGAGTTGACAAGTCTGACTTGGTACCAGTTTTCAGCTTGCCCATTATGGAGCAGTCACACTACGACGTGTTGGACAACGCGTGGCAACGTGTTGGGTTTTTGGATGAAGCGTCGAGACGCGTTACAAACGCGTTATAAACGCGTTACCGGCACGTCGGTACACTTTGAGTGACAGGTAGGTCTGAATCAACGCGTCGGCGCGCTGGGCGACGCGCGCCGACGTGTTGCGTAGCGCGTTACGGGCGCGTTTGCAGGACGTACAAGCGCGTTGGAGGAACGTTGCTCGCACGTTGCTGTGTGTGTGTCTCTGTGTCTGTGTGTGTGTCTCTGTCTGTGTGTCTGTGTGTGTGTCTCGGTCTGTGTCTCTGAATGTGTCTCTGTATGTGTCTCTGTCTGTGTCTCTGAATGTGTCTGTGTCTCTGAATGTGTCTCTGCCTGTGTCCCTGTCTGTGTCTCTGTCTCTGAATGTGTCTCTGTATGTGTCTCTGTCTGTGTCTCTGTCTGTGTCTCTGTGTGTGCCTCTGTCTGTGTGTGTATGTCTCTGTGTATCTGTGTCTGTGTGTGTCACTGTGTGTCTGTGTGGGTATGTGTGTGTGTCTGTGTGTGTGTGTGTCTCTGTCTTTGTCTCTGTATGTGTCTCTGAATATGTCTCTGTCTGTGTCTCTGTCTGTGTATGTGTCTCTGTCTGTGTCTCTGTATGTGTCTATGTATGTGTCTCTCTGTGTGTCTCTGTGTCTGTGTGTGTGTCTCTGTGTGTCTATGTCTCTGTGTCTCAGAGAGAGAGAGAGAGACACACACAGACACAGACACATACAGAGACACAGATAGAGACACAAACAGAGACATATACAGAGACACATACACACAGACAGAGACACAGAGAGAGACACATACAGAGACAGAGACACGGAATGCGCCGATACCACAACGTGGGAACCTGGCGAAATTGGGTCAAGCGTCATTGTTTTTCCACCGGCGGGACACGTTGGCACCGCGCCAATAACGCGCCAAGTTTTCTCAAAACTCGCCGAAAAGTTTGACGTTTCTCGACGGGTTGAATATATTTAAGCGCGTTGGCGGCACGCCGGAATACACGTCGTAGTGTGACTGCTCCATTAGTGATAATGCTGGTGGATATGCCTGGCTGCTTCACCACTGCCTGCTTCACCACATCCAAGGAAAGTTTTGTGGAGATGTCCAGCACCCACTCATATGAAAGGCACAGTCCTATGTGAAAGAGAGTGTCCACAAGGCCTCGTTTGTGGGTCTTCATGTGGAGCATGAAGCCCGGGTAGATGGGAAATTGTATCTACCAGTCTTGGCTGTGCTCAGTGCTAGTAGGACTACTTGTGGTGGCGATCTCTCTCATCACACTGTTGTACATGAGTAGCTGGGAAAGGGCGAGGGCTGATTAAGCCAAAACACAGAGCTGAAATGTTTGACCCATGCAACATCATGGATACTAGTGCCAAGAGGGAAACTTGCACTGACTCCTCGCAGTGGGCATCAAATGAGTTGTTGAAGTCTAGCTTCATGTTGAACATGTCTCTCCTCACTATGTTAGCAACTCTAGCTAAATAAACTGCATCATTCTCAGCATCATGCTAACCTGCTTTCCTCAATGCAGCTAATGTATGCAAGTCCCAAATGTAAATGTATGCAAAACCAACCACATAAATTATCATTGTGACATCATATTAATGTGACCTTATATGTTGCTAGGATGTAAAAGAGCATCATTCTAATATTCTGTGTGATGTGCATGGAACAAAATAGATATATGTAGTTAGGTAGTTGCTAGCTTGATGTAAACAGCACCACTGCATTCCTCATCCTTGAAAATGTAGAATTAGCCTCCAGAATCAAGATGCTAGGTGGTCTAGAACCTGAGATACTGCTAAAATAACAACCAATGGTGGCCATTTTACAAAATGGCCACCATTATTGCCATGGGACAAATCTGCGATGGCCCTATATCTAGCAATCTTCCTTTGGGCATGCATTAAGAGTGTTCAAAAGCTCATGCTTGAATCGTAAAAGGCACAATTCCCTAAAATATTGCGCTTATCTCCCGGACTATCGGCTAGGTTCCAGTAGGCTACCAGTAGGTTACCAGTAGGCTACCAGTATGCTACCAATAGGTTACCAGTAAGTTACCAGTACGTTACCAGTAGGCTGCCAGTAGGTTACCAGTAGGGTACCAGTAGGTTACCAATAGGTTACCAGTAGGTTACCAGTAGGTTACCAGTAGGCTACCAGTAGGCTACCAGTAGGTTACCAGTAGGTTACCAGTACACTACCAGCAGAGTACCAGTAGGTTACCAGTAAGTTACCAGTAAGTTACCAGTAGGTTACCAGTAGGCTACCAGTACACTACCAGCTGAGTACCAGTAGGTTACCAGTAGGTTACCAGTAGGTTATCGGTAGGCTGCCAGTAGGTTACCAGTAGGTTACCAGTACACTACCAGCTGAGTACCAGTAGGTTACTGGTAGGTTACCAGTAGGTTACCAGTACACTACCAGCTGAGTACCAGTAGGTTACCAGTAGGTTACCAGTAGGCTACTGTAGGTTACCAGTAGGTTACCAGTAGGCTACCAGTAGGTTACCAGTAGGTTACCAGTAGGCTACCAGTAGGCTACCAGTAGGATACCAGTAAGTTACCAGTAGGTTACCAGTAAGCTGCCAGTCCAGTACCAAATGGGTACCAGTAGGTTATCTGTTCACTACTAGCTGGTTACCAGGAGGCTATCAGTTCACTACCAGCTGGGTACCAGTAGGCTACCAGTTCACTGCCAGCTGGGTACCAGTAGGCTACTAGTAGGCTACCAGTTCACTACCAGCAGGGTACCTGTAGGCTACGATTAGGCTACCAGTAGGTGACCAGTTCACTACCAGCTGGGTACCAGGAGGCTACCAGTAGGCTACCTGTTCGCTACCAGCTGGGTACCAGTAGGCTACTAGTAGGCTACCAGTTCACTACCAGCTGGGTACCAGTAGGCTACGATTAGGCTACCAGTAGGTGACCAGTTCACTACCAGCTGGGTACCAGGAGGCTACCAGTAGGCTACCAGTTCACTACCAGCTGGGTACCAGTAGGTTACCCGCTGGGTACCACTTCAGGTCCTGTCCCTGGTAGTCTATAACGATGTAAACAAGTTGGCCTCACAAGCACTACCCCACAACATCACTACCATAGTGTTTTCAACCTAGGTTCAAAACACTATGGTAGTGTTTTCAACTTAGGTAAAGGTAGGTTCAAAACACTACCGTGGCCACACTCAAAACACTATCCTTAAGTTCAAAACACCCCCTTTAAGTTCAAAACACTACTGTCATGGTGTTGGCAGCCTGGTCTCCCAGTGGGGCAGCACTATAAAGTTTCCCTGAGGGTGCACTGTCACAAGTCAGTACCCATTCTGAGATGACCATAGGTGTTGCTAGGATGTAAAACAATAACAAACAAACAATCAAACACTGCAGCATGATCAGCGTATTCTAATACGTGGTGCAGTTGCCGCAACACCATCAGCATATATGTGGTGCAGACGCCGCACTGCTACCAGCGTATACTACTAGCACGTGGGTCCTGATATGACCTTGTTCCCAGGACGTGAAACTCCCAATAACCAAACCAAATAGTACAACATTACACTTACAGACCCAACTGCCATGATATGATAGTGTTTTGAACTTGGGTAGTGTTTGGGATGTACGTAGGGGTATGTTTTGAACTTAACAGTAGTGTTTTCAACTTAAGTTCAAAACACTACTGTAGTGTTTTGAACTTAGGTTGAAAACACTACTGTAGTGTTTTCAACGGGGTAGTGTTTTGAACGTCCTACACCAGCTCTATTGCACGCTGTCACACTGTCAACAACTTCAACATGGCAGCTTTTTAAGGCTCGGAGCGGAGTGTATACAACTGCATTCTACTTTTATTATAATATGGAGCGTCCGCCGAAGGACATTCTTTGTAACCACCAGCTTCAACTAATGACCCAACGCAGAACTACCAGCTTCCACTAGTGACACTATGTAAAACCACCAGCGTCCACTAGTGACACTATGTAATACCACCAGCTTCCACTAGTGACACTATGTAAAACCACCAGCTTACACTAGTGACACTATGTGTAACAACCAGCTTCCACAAGTGACAATATGTATAACCACCAGCGTCCACTAGTGACACTACATGTAACCACCAGCTTCCACTAGTGACACTATGTAATACCACCAGCCTACACTAGTGACACTATGTAATACCAGCAGCCTACACTAGTGACACTATGTAAAACCACCAGCGTCCACTAGTGACACTATGTAATACCACCAGCTTACACGAGTGACACTATGTAAAACCACCTGCTTACACTAGTGACCCTATTTAAAACCACCTGCTTACACTAGTGACCCTATTTAAAACCACCTGCTTAGACGAGTGACCCTATTTAAAACCACCTGCTTACACTGGTGACACTATGTAAAACCACCCGCATCCACTAGTGACACTATGTAAAACCACCAGCGTCCACTAGTGACACTATGTAAAACCACCACCGTCCACTAGTGACACTATGTAAAACCACCAGCTTACACTAGTGACACTATGTAAAAACACCACCTTCCACTAGTGACACTACATATAACCACCAGCTTACACTGGTGACACTATGTATAACCACCAGCTTACACTAGTGACAATATGTATAACCGCCAGCTTCCACTAGTGACACTATGTATAACCACCAGTGTCCACTAGTGACACTACTTATAACCACCAGCTTACACTAGTGACACTACATATAACTACCAGATTCCACTAGTGACACTACATATAACCACCAGCGTCCACTAGTGACACTACTTACAACCACCAGCTTACACTAGTGACACTACATATATGCACCAGCATCCACTAGTGACACTACTTATAACCACCAACTTCCACTAGTGACACTACATATAACCACCAGCTTACACTAGTGACACTACATATAACCACCAGCTTCCACTAGTGACACTATGATTAACCACCAGCATCCACTATTGACACTACTTATAACTGCCAGCTTCCACTAGTGACACTACATATAAGCACCAGCTTCCACTAGTGACACTACATATAACCACCAGTGTCCACTAGTGACACTACTTATAACCACCAGCTTAGACTAGTGACACTACATATAAGCACCAGCGTCCACTAGTGACACTACTTATAACCACCAACTTCCACTAGTGGCACTACTTATAACCACCAACTTCCACTAGTGACACTACATATAACGACCAGCTTACACTAGTGACACTATGTATAACCCCCAGCTTCCACTAGTGACACTACATATAACCACCAGCTTCCACTAGTGCCACTATGCATAACCACCAGCTTCCACTAGTGACAATATGTATAAGCACCAGCTTCCACTAGTGACAATATGTATAACCACCAGCGTCCACTAGTGACACTACTTATAGCCACCCGCTTCCACTAGTGACAATATGTATAACCACAAGCGTCCACTAGTGACACTACTTATAACCACCAGCTTAAACTAGTGACACTATGTAAAAACACCGCGTTCTCTAGTGACACGACATGTAACCACCAGCTTCCACAAGTGACAATATGTATAACCACCAGCGTCCACTACTGACACTACGTGCAACTACCAGCTCCCACTAGTGACACCTCATGTAACCACCAGTGTCCACTAGTGACACTACATATAACCACCAGCTTCCACAAGTGACACTATGTATAACCACCAGCTTCCACTAGTGACACTATGTCTGCCACCAGCTTCCACTAGTGACAGTGTATCCACCAGCTTCCACCAGTGACACTACATGTAGCCACCAGTGTCCACTAGTGACACTACATGTAACCACCAGCTTCCACTAGTGACACTACATATAAACACCAGATTCCACTAGTGACACTACTTATAACCATCAGCTCCCTCTAGTGGCAGTGCATAACCACCAGCTCCCTCTAGTAGCAGTGTGTAACCACCAGCTCCCTCTAGTGACAGTGTGTAACCACCAGCTCCCTCTAGTGGCAGTGTGTAACCACCAGCTCCCTCTAGTGGCAGTGTGTAACCACCAGTTCCCTCTAGTGGCAGTGTGTAACCACCAGTTCCCTCTAGTGGCAGTGTGTAACCACCAGCTCCCTCGAGTGGCAGTGTGTAACCACCAGCTCCCTCTAGTGGCAGTGTGTAACCACCAGCTCCCTCTAGTGGCAGTGTGTAACCAACAGTTCCCTCTAGTTGCAGTGTGTAACCACCAGCTCCCTCTAGTGGCATTGTGTAACCACCATTGCCCTCTAGAGGCAGTGTGTGTTGACACTGAATGTGGCGTGATGCCATCAAACCCTTGCAGTAAGGTGCCTGACTACAGGCGGCCTCACCCCGAACACGTGAGGTGCAGCTCACCATGGCAACAGCACGGCGCGTAGATTCGACACGCCAACCAGCTGGAGGAGGGAGGGGCAGTGGCCGTCAGGTCGTCCGGGCCTTCCGTATTGATGGCTGCTGCTCACGTCACCTCACGTCACCTCACACCGGCTCACGTCACCTCACGTCACCTCAAGTCAAACCGGCTCACGTCACTTCACGCCGGCTCACGTCACCTCACGTCCTCACACCGGCTCACGTCACCTCACACCGGCTCACGTCACCTCACGTCACGTCAAACCGGCTCACGTCACCTCACACCGGCTCACGTCAGCTCCCAGCCCACACGCCTTCCCGGGTCACTGCCTTCCCGGGCTCTGCCCCTGTGGCAGGCCCGGGGCCCGGCCTGACAGTGCGACCCTGACAGACACACGTGCAGGGTGTTGACAGCTGAGTTCCTCCAGGGTGTGGGCGGGGCAGGCTAGCCGCATGTGAGTCCTGCATGTGGTACAGGAGGGCGCAGTGACTGCTCCAGCCTCCCAGGACACAAGCACTATGGAGGAGGGAGGGGCACAAGCAGGGCCTCTCTAGATTACGTCTTTGAGAAATGGGTCCTCCAGTAGGCTTGCATCCAGATTACAGTCAGTGATGGGTCCTCCAGTAGGCATACATCCAGATTACAGTCAGTGATGGGTCCTGCAGTAGGCATACATCCAGATTACAGTCAGTGATGGGTCCTCCAGATGGCATACATCCAGATTACAGTCAGTGATGCGTCCTCCAGTAGGCATACATCCAGATTACAGTTAGTGATGGGTCCTCCAGTAGGCATACATCCAGATTACAGTCAGTGATGGGTCCTCCAGTAGGCATACATTCAGATTACAGTCAGTGATGCATCCTCCAGTAGGCATACATCCAGATTACAGTCAGTGATGGGTCCTCCAGGAGGCATACATCCATATCACAGTCAGTGATGGGTCCTCCAGTAGGCATACATCCAGATTACAGTTAGTGATGGGTCCTCCAGTAGGCATACATCCAGATTACAGTCAGTGATGCATCCTCCAGTAGGCATACATCCATATCACAGTCAGTGATGGGTCCTCCAGTAGGCATACATCCAGACACCAACAGTCAGTAATATATCCTCCGGCAGGTAAAGATCCAGATACTGACATTGAGTAATGGGTCGTCCAGTAGATCTAGAAGAATAATAGATCCTCCACATTTATCTTCCAACATTGAGTAATGGGTTGTCCAGCAGATCTATGTCCCAGTTATGAGTGACGGTGCTCCAGTAGGTGGGCACCTAGATCCTGTCAGTGAGTAGCAGATTCTCCAGTAGGTGGACATGTAGATCCTGTCAGTGAGTAGCAGATATTCAAGTAAGTGGACATTTAGATGCTGTCAGTAAGTAGCAGATACTCCAGTAAGTGCACGCCTAGATCCTGTCAGTGAGTAGCAGATATTCAATTAAGTGGACATTTAGATCCTGTCACTAAGTAGCAGATACTCCAGTAAGTGCACGCCTAAATCCTGTCAGTGAGTAGCAGATATTCAAGTAAGTGGACATTTAGATCCTGTCAGTAAGTAGCAGATACTCCAGTAAGTGCACGCCTAGATCCTGTCAGTGAGTAGCAGATATTCCAGGACGTGGACATTTAGATCCTGTCAGTGAGTAGCAGCTATTCCAGCAAGTGCACGCCTAGATCCTGTCAGTGAGTAGCAGATATTCCAGTAAATGGACATTTAGATCCTGTCAGTGAGTAGCTGATATTCCAGAAAGTGCACCCCTAGATCCTGTCAGTGAGTAGCAGATTCTCCAGTAGGTGGACATGTAGATCCTGTCAGTGAGTAGCAGATTCTCCAGTAGGTGGACATGTAGATCGTGTCAGTGAGTAGCAGATTCTCCAATAGGTGGACATGTATATCCTGTCAATAAGTAGAAGATTCTCCAGTAGGGGGACGTCTAGATCCTGGCAGTGAGTATCATATTCTCCAGTAGGTGGACATGTAGATCCTGTCAGTGAGTGTCCTCCGGGAGGTACATGTCTAGATCCAGCCAGTGAGTACTGGGTCCACCAGGTCACGAATATACCTAGATGCCGTCAGTAACTAGCAGGTCCTCCAGGTCACGAATATACCTAGATGCCGTCAGTAACTAGCAGGTCCCCCAGTGGGACCGATGGCCAGCCACGGGTGATGGCTCCTACAGGGCAACGAGAGGGTAGCAGACACTCCATGGCACCAGGAGGGCCCTCCCCCACCACGCACTGATCACAATAGCGGGCACCATAGAGGAGCACACGGGAGAAGCCACCAGTCGGCATTGCGGGGGTGGCACCAAGGGGTCGGACCGGAAGCAAGCCGGGAGCGGCTCCAGGGTGCGCCGTCACGGCCGGGCGGGGCGGTGGGCACGCACTCACAGCAGCATGGCTGACCGGCGCACGCTGCCCCCTAGTGCTGATGGGGATCCAGTGGCGTGCAGTGTGCCGCCGCCTTGTTCCGCTGCCTGCTTCCTCAGGGTGGCGGTGCTGCTTCAGGGTGCAGCAGGCGCACAGTATGTAGCAGCGTCAATGTTTGCACGAGATGCACCGCCCCGCCGGAAGCACGGGCAGTACCCGGCACATCTTGTACGGGGCATGGGCTGTACCGGGCACGGGCTGTACCGGGCACGTGCTGTACCGGGCACGGGCTGTACCGGGCACGAGCTGTACCCAACACGGGATGTATGGGGCACGGGCTGTACCGGGCACGGGCTGTACGGGGCAGGGCTGTACCGAGCACGGGCTGTACCGCGCACGACTGTACTGGGCACGGGCTGTACCAGGCACGGGCTGCATTAGGCATGGGCTGTATCAGGCATGGGCTGTACCAGGCACGGGCTGTACCAGGCATGGGCTGTACCAGGCACGGGCTGTACCGGGCACGAGCTGTACCAGGCACTGGCTGTACCAGGCACGGGCTGTACCAGGCACAGGCTGTACCAGGCACGGGCTGTACCGGGCATGGGCTGTACCCAACACATGTACCAGGCATGGGCTGTACCAGGCACAGGCTGTACCAGGCACGGGCTGTACCGGGCATGGGCTGTACCCAACACGGGATGTATGGGGAACGCACTGTACCAGGCACGGGCTGTACCAGGCACGGGCTGTACCCAACACGGGATGTATGGGGCACGGGCTGTACCGGGCACGGGCTGTACGGGGCACGGGCTGTACCAGGCATGGGCTGTACCAGGCACGGGCTGTACCAGGCACGGGCTGCACCAGGCACTATCTATACCCAACACGGGATGTATGGGGCACGCACTGTACCGGGCATGGGCTGTACGGGGCACGGGCTGTACCGGACATGGGCTGTACCAGGCACAGGCTGTACCAGGCACGGGCTGTACCAGGCATGGGCTGTACCAGGCATGGGCTGTACCCAACACGGGATGTATGGGGCACGCCCTGTACCAGGCAAGGGCTGTACCAGGCACGGGATGTACCCAACACGGGATGTATGGGGCATGCACTGTACCAGGCACGGGCTGTATGGGGAATGGCCTGTATGGGGCACGGGCTGCACCCGGCACTGGCTCTACCGGGCACCGGCTGTATGGGGCATGGGCTGTATGGGCCATGGCCTGTATGGGGCACAGGCTGTACCCAATCCGGGCTGTATGGGTCACGGGCTGTACGGAGCACGGCCTGTATGGGGAACGGGCTGTATGGGGAATGACCTGTATGGGGCATGGACTGTATGGGGCCCGGCCTGTATGGGGCACAGGCTGTACTCGGCACGGGCTGTATGGGCACGGGATGTACCGTGCACGGGCTGTATGGGGCACGGGCTGTATGGGGAATGCCCTGTATGGGGCACAGGCTGTACCCGGCACGGGCTGTATGGGCACGGGATGTACCGGGCACGGGTTGTACCGTGCACGGGTTGTACCGTGCACGGGCTGTTCCGTGCACGGACTGTACCGGGCATGCGCTGTACCGGGCACGGGCTGTATGGGGAACGGACTGTATGGGCCACGGGCTGTACGGGACATGGGCTGTATGGGGCATGGGCTGTATGGGGCATGGGCTGTATGGGGCATGGGCTTTACGGGGCACGGGCTGTATGGGGAACGGCCTGTGTGGGGCATGGGCTGTACCCGGCACCGGCTGGATGGGGCACGGGCTGTATGGGGCACGGGCTGTATGGGGCACAGGCTGTATGGGGCACGGGCTGTATGGGGCACGGGCTGTACCCGGCACAGGCTGTATGGGCACGGGATGTACCGGGCACGGGCTGTATGGGGCACGGGCTGTATGGGGAATGGCCTGTATGGGGCATGGGCTGTATGGGGAACCGCCTGTATGGGGCACAGGCTGTACCCGGTGTCATATATATGTGTACGTATGTGAGCCGCCACCCGTGTGTGCGGTGAGGCATAGCAGCGGGATCTCCGGTATATAAATAAACTCACCTGTTAACTAGCCACCAAGCTGTGCGGATGTTCCTGACGTACACGGTACATGGTGTCAGATGTGCTACCAAGATGCCGCTAACTAAAACCGCCTGGTCCTCTCATTTTGGATAATAACGTAGCAACAAACTGGAAAAAATGGTACCGAGCGTATAAGATTTATGCAACTGCTGCAGGTGTGAAAGAGAAAACAGAGGACGTTCAATGCTGCGTCTTCCCACATGTGGCCGGTGAGGAAGCTCAAAGGGTGCATGCAAGCCTGCACTTCCAATCTGACGAGGAAGACCATATCGAACCGCTGATAAAAGCCTTCAAGGAGCATTGCACTGGCAGGGCAAATATAATTATTACTCGATACTCTTTCAATATACACAATCAAACTACTGAAGACATCAACACCTATATCACTGCACTGCGGGACCGCGTAACCGATTGCGAGAATGGGCACACAGAGGAGTCACTACTGCGTGACCGCATAGTAGCAGGTGTGAAAGGTATCGAGCTAAGAAACAAGTTACTGCAAACGGCTGACTTGACTCTTCAAAAATGCATAGAAATTTGCTAGATGAGTGAATTCAAGGCCGACCAGCTAGAAAGCCAACACAGTAAAGACCTAACAAAAGAAGTAGACCTCATGACAAAGACGACCGGTGCACCTGTGACACGAGGACCGACAGCACCATCTTGGAGAACCCAAAGCAGCAACAACAATGACACGAGCCGCATGACATGCGGAAACTGTGGATTCAACCACCGAAGAGGCGCATGCCCAGCCAAAGGGAAAACTTGCAGTTCATGTCGGAAGATAGGTCATTTCATGAACGTTTGCAGGAGCAAACCTCCAACTGTACATGAACTTTCAATGGACATACCCGACCATGACATAGGAGCGAGCGGGGCTGCAGGCATAAACATCAACAAGATGCACGCGGACAGCTTAGAAGCGGACCTATTCACGGGCGCGATCTTCAGCGACGATCAACCTGGACTATGGCATGTGGATCTGTGCATCGCAGGCCAAGACGTCCCATTCAAGGTGGATTCAGGATCAGAAGCGAACCTTATCCCGCACAGGGCGTTCGATCGCTTACCTGGAATGACTTTGACAAAATCCAGATGTCGTCTTGTGACATACTCGGGACATAGGATAGTCCCTGATGGGGAAGCGATCATGGATGTCAAGGGCCAGCCGATCAAGTTCCAGGTGGTGTGTCAGGGCCACGCCATCCTGGGAAAACAAGCCTGTGTACAACTACGGATTATCGCCAGGATAGATGAACTGATCAAACATTCACCCGCAACCGGTTGTCTCAGCACACACGCCGAAGACTTGGTGAGGCAATATGATGATGTATTCAATGGGTTAGGGTTAATCAAAACAAACGCCATTATACATACCGACCCCAAAGTAGTGCCAGTAGTCGACCCCCCCAGACGTATACCGTATGCTATACAAAACCAAGTACATGATGAAATAAAGAGAATGTTGGAACTGGGGGTACTAACAGAACAAAAAGTGCCGACGGGATGGGTAAATTCGATCACGATTGTTCGCAAACCAAATAAGATACGCGTTTGTCTCGACCCCACTAAGCTGAATAAGGCAATCCTTCGTGGGGCATATCACACAAAAACGATCGATGAAGTCATTGCTAACACTGCCGACGCCCAGTATTTCTCTGTACTAGATGGACAGTCAGGATACTGGCAGATCCAACTGGATTCGAACAGCTCACGGCTTTGCACGTTCAATACCCCGTGGGGGCAATATAGATATACTCGGCTGCCTTTTGGCATAAAGACAGCCGGGGATATCTTCGTTGAAGAAATGCATCGCATCCTGGGGGATCTCCCAGGCATCGGAATTATAACAGACGACATTCTCATATACGGGTCAACCAGAACACGCCAGGACAGTCAATTTGAAACTAAATTCAGATAAAAGCAAAATATGTCAAAATCAGGTAGGATATGTGGGCCACATATTGACACAAGAAGGGGTCAAACCTGATCCCTCTAGGATACAAGCTATCGTTGACATGCCCACGCCACGCGACAAAGCAGCAGTGCTGCAATTTCTCGGCATGGTTGGGTATGTCCATAAGTTCATCCTGAACATGTCGGAAATTGCTAAACCACTGCGAACACTGCTAACCAAAAACGTTGCGTGGCATTGGCAAACCAAACAAGAGAAGGTGTTCGAAACGTTAAAACAGAAATTAAAAACCGCTCCAGTATTAACATATTATAACGTAAAGAAACCTATTACCATACAAGTAGACGCTTGCCAGTCGGGGCTAGGGGGCTGTACTCATTCAAGATGAAAAACCGGTAGCAATGGCCCCCAGGGCACTTGACCCAGCACAAAGCAGTTATGCCACAATCGTAAAAGAACTGCTAGCTATCTGTTTCAGTTGCCAACGATTTCACAATTACATATACGGTAAACATGTGCAAATAGAAACAGATCACAAACCATTAATAGCCATAATAGATAAACCCATCCATAAGCTCTCAGCGCGCATGCAGCGTATGCGCATGCGCCTACAAAACTACAACATATCACTAACCCATATAGAAGGATCCAAATTATTCTTTGCAGATGCACTATCCAGGGCACACAGCGACACGCTGGAACCCCGAAACCTATACGACGACACCCTGAGCATGGCCGCGATCGACGCTACATCAGATATCATGATCGAGATAAAAGAGGAGTACAAAACAGATGACACACTCATCGAGCTGAAACAACATATAAAAAACAGCTGGCGCACTCCCAGCAAATTGCTACCACACAACATTCAACCGTACAACGCACACAAAGATGACCTAACGATAGAAAATGACATGGTCATGAAAGGTAACAGGTTACTGATCCCACACAAACTCCGAGATAAGGTGATAGAAGTTCTACACGAAACACACCTGGGAATCACAAAAACCAAACAACTTGCACGTGACACAGTTTTTTGGCCCAACATAGATGCACAAATAACCAATCGCATAGAAAGGTGCACTACTTGCCAAATTCATAGGAAACAGCAACACACCGAGCCGATGGTAAGTCACCACATCCCATGCACACCATATGAAAAGATAGGAACAAACCTCTTTGAAATAGACAACCAATATTACATAATAACGGTAGACTATTACTCAAAATACCCCGAGGTAACACTCCTAGATGACATTACATCCACCAGCGTAATTAAAGCGTTAAAAGATAACTTTGCACGACATGGGATACCAAAATTTGTCGTCTCCGACAATGGCCCACAATACCGCAGCTTAGAATACACCAGATTTGCGCAACACTATACATTTAATCCCATTTATTTGAGCCCACAGTTTCCTAAAAGCAATGGACAAATAGAGCGTTTCATGCAAACAATTAAAAACATGATCAGAAAGTGCAAATGGGACAAAAAAACTTAGAACTAGCTCTATTAAATTATCGTAACACACCACTACCTGTATTAAATGCTTCTCCAGCATAACTTAAATGCTTCTCCAGCATAACTTCTAATGAGTCGGCGTTTGAGATCTAGGATGCCAATACATCACACAAATCTGAAACCACACACTGAAAAGAATAAATCAAAAGAGATACAACAAACACAACAGACACAATGGTACTACCACAATCAAAGAGCCGGGACAACACACAGACCACTAAGACAGGGCGATCGAGTTCGATACCAAAATCACAACAGGCAATGGGCTCCCGGAATCATCATGAAAGTACAAGGCCCTACTGGAAGGGAATATAAAGTAAGAAATTCCAACCACCGTCAAATTATCAGAAACAGAACACAAATATTCAAAATTCCCAATGAGGAGTACGTAACGGAAATGGCACCAAATGCCAACACGCAACCAAACGCAACACCGCAGACACCTGAAATACAACCACAGACACCACACGATAACACACAACAAGCCGAAGAAAATAACGATCAGGAGACACAAGCCCCACCTGTAAGAATGTCCAGTTTCGGACGAATCATAAATCCAGTTATCAGACTAGATTTGTAGAAAAGTAGAATTAAGATACGGACATCTTGTAATTAAAAGCGATAGAGCGATAAATAGAGACTGTATTACGGTAGTAATGTAGCATTACACATGTCCTATAGTGGTAATGTTGTTGAAATGTGATACCGAATATCTATAACAACTGTGTAACAAACGGTACTTGTCAAGCCAGGTCCAAACAATAAAGCAAGGATGTAAATGAGAAGAAATGCAAATACGAGTAAACATCCTCCGTTGCCATATTAGGTTGCATAACATGTATACCAACATAAGGTAAGACTGTTATTATTATTATTGTTATTATTATTATTATGATGATTATTATGATAAAATAGATAGAAAAAAAATGTATAGGTAGAGTAGAGAACAGAGCTGAAAAGGGGAATAAGATCCAACAAGAAACTGCAATCTAGATGTAGCAGTTATAAACAGCAGTTATAAACAGCATAAACAAACACCTCGATAAAATGTATTATGGTGATACAGAATAAGCAAAGGGATCGATTCCGCATTCCAAAAGGGAGATGTCATATATATGTGTACGTATGTGAGCCGCCACCCGTGTGTGCGGTGAGGCATAGCAGCGGGATCTCCGGTCTATAAATAAACTCACTTGTTAACTAGCCACCAAGCTGTGCGGACGTTCCTTACATACACGGTACACCCGGCACGGGCTGTATGGACACGGGATGTACCGGGCACGGACTTACCGTGCACGGGTTGTACCGTGCACGGGCTGTACCGTGCACAGTCTGTAGCGGGCACGCGCTGTACCGAGCACGGGCTGTATGGGGAACGGCCTGTATGGGGCATGGGCTGTATGGGGCATGGGCTTTACGGGGCACGGGCTGTATGGGGAACAGCCTGTATGAGGCATGGGCTGTATGGGGCACGGGCTGTACCGGGCACAGGCTGTATGGGGAACGGCCTGTATGGGGCACAGGCTGTATGGGGCCTGGGCTGTATGGGCCATGGGGAACGGGCTGTAAGAGGAACGGGCTGTACCCAACACGGGCTGTACACAATACGGACTGTACCCAACACGGGATGTACCCGGCACGGGCTGTACCAGACACGGGCTGTACCCAACACGGGATGTACCCAGCACGGGATGTACCCAACATGGGATGTACCCAACACGGGCTGTACCCAACACAGGCTGTACCCAACACGGGATAACACGGGATGTACCCGGCACGGGCTCTACCCAACACGGGATGTACCAACACGGGATGCACCTGGCACGGGATGTACCCAACATGGGCTGTACCCAACACGGGATGTACCCAACATGACATGGGATGTACCCGGCACTGGCTGTACCCAACATGGGCTGTACCCAACACAGGATGTACCCAACATGGCATGTACCCGGCACGGGCTGTACCCAACATGGGCTGTACCCAACATAGGCTGTACCCAACACAGGATGTACCCAACACGGGATGTACCCAACATGGGCTGTACCCAACACAGGATGTACCCAACATGGGATGTACCCAACACGGGATGTACCCGGCACGGGCTGTACCAGACACGGACTGTACCCAACATGGGATGTACCCAACACGGGATGTACCCAACACGTGATGTACCTGGCACAGGCTGTACCCAACACGGGCTGTACCCAACACGGGATGTACCCAACATGGGCTGTACCGGACACGGGCTGTACCCAACATGGTCTGTACCCAACACAGGCTGTACCCAACATGGGCTGTACCCAACACAGGCTGTCCCCAACATGGGCTGTACCCAACACGGGATGTACCCAACATGGGCTGTACCCAACACAGGATGTACCTGGCACAGGCTGTACCCAACACGGGATGTACCCAACACGGGATGTACCCGGCACGGGCTGTACCCAATGCGGAGTGTACCCAACATGGGATGTACCCAACATGGGATGGACCCGGCACTGACTGTACGCAACACGGGATGTACCCAACACGGGATGTACCCGGCACAGGCTGTACCCAACACGGGCTGTACCCAACACGGGCTGTACCCAACACGGGATGTACCCAACACGGGATATACCCAACACGGGATGTACCCAACACGGGATGTACCCGGCACGGGCTGTACCCAACATGGGATGTACCCAACATGGGATGTACCAAACACGGGATGTACCCAGCACAGGCTGTACCGAACACGGGATGTACCGAACACGGGATGTACCCAACACAGGCTGTACCAGACATGGGCTCTACCCAACATGGTCTGTACCCAACCCGGGCTGTACCCAACACGGGCTCTACCCAATACGGGCTGTACCCAACACGGGATGTACCCAAGATGGGATGTACCCAACACGGGCTTACCGGACACGGGCTGTACCCAACACAGTCTGTACCAAACACGGGCTGTACCCAACACGGGCTGTACCAAACATGGGATGTACCCAACATGGGATGTACCCGGCATGGGCTGTACCCAACACGGGATGTACCCAACACGGGATGTACCTGGCACGGGCTGTACCCAACATGGGCTGTACCCAACATGGGCTGTACCCAACACAGGATGTACCCAACACAGGATGTACCCAACACGGGCTGTACCCAACACGGGATGTACCCAACACCGGATGTACCCAACACCGGATGTACCCAACACCGGATGTACCCAACACCGGATGTACCCGGCACTGGGGGCGGGGCGAGCGGCCTGTTCAGAGAAGACTTTGGTGGGTGCACCATACACACACCCTGTGTACCACACACCTCTGTACCACACATCCTGTGTGCCACACACACCTTGTGTACCATACACACCCTGTGTGTACCACACACACCCTGTGTGCACCACACATACCTTGTGTGCACCACACACCCTGTGTGCACCACACCCCCCTGTGTGCCACACACCCTGTGCACCACACACACCCTCTGTGCCACACACACCCTGTGTACCATACACACGCTGTGAACCACACACACCCTATGTGCACCACACACACCCTGTGTGCACCACACACACCCTGTGTCCACTACACACACTCTGTGTGCACCACACACACCCTGTGCGCACCACACACACACCCTGTGTGCACGACACACACACCCTGTGCGAACCACACACACACACCCTGTATGAACCACACACACCCTGTGTGAACCAGACACACCCTGTGTGCACCACACACACACCCTGTGTGCACCACACACACACCCTGTGTGCACCACACACACACCCTGTGTGCACCACACACACACCCTGTGTGCACCACACACACACCCTGTGTGAACCACACACACACACCCTGTGTGATCCAGACACACACCCTGTGTGAACCACACACACACCCTGTGTGCACCACACACACACACCGCAGCAGTCAGCATGTGTCAAGACACACACTACCCACACAACCGCAGCACCCTTCGACCGTGACACACACCCTGTGTGCACCACACACACACACACACTGTGTGAACCAGACACACCCTGTGTGAACCACACACACACCCTGTGTGAACCAGACACACCCTGTGTGAACCACACACACCCTGTGTGAACCACACACCCACCCTGTGCGAACCACACACACCCTGTGTGAACCACCCTGTGTGGGGTGCAGTTTACACTGTCCGTCAATGATTAGTTTACACCGTGTCAGCTGTTGCCGCCTGGTGAATGAAAGTGACACTACGACTTCTTATAGTACCTAATGCACTGCCTCCTACTGGTTAATCTCCTTACTAGCTTGGTGCAGGGAGTAATGTCGGCCAACATGGGACGGCAGGTTCAGCTTACTTGGCGGGAGGGGGTTGCCCCCCCCCCCCCCCACCGCCCTCTCCTACACTATAGACCTAATTCATGTGACGTTAGCATAGGTATTGGTCAGTGCGCGCGCAGCTTGACTGCAGGACAACACAGGGTCACACTGCAAACTCAATGGCTACGTGCAATCTTCATAGGGAAAATGTGAAATATCTCTAAAACCACACCACTTAGAAATAAATCGCTTGGCACACATATCGAAAACATATTCTACAAAAAGATTATATTAAATTTATAAGGTTAGGGTTCTGCATTTCTATTAATTTTGAATAAAATTGATGTGTTGCACTGTGCGTATCGGCAATATTTTTTTCTACTCTTATTACTAGACTAGCCTACTCCTATTTACATATCATAGGCTTGTACGTTTGTAGCTGTGTGGTG
This sequence comes from Branchipolynoe longqiensis, assembly GCA_030323885.1. Classification (NCBI taxonomy): domain Eukaryota; kingdom Metazoa; phylum Annelida; class Polychaeta; order Phyllodocida; family Polynoidae; genus Branchipolynoe; species Branchipolynoe longqiensis. Next base: position 5,059,097 of record CM059188.1, read on the forward strand.
CGTTATCTGGCTACTTTTGGCATGGTTACCTTCCATTGGGCATCCCGCTGGTGGGCCGTGACATATCACATGCCCTTTTGCAGTGCAGTTTAGTGGGGATTTCCTAGCCATTTTTTGTATGTTTTTAGGTCAGGAATTTGTCGGTCCTTTACCGTTTGGGCATTCCACACCGTAGCAGGCATTTCCAACGTGCTTTTATTTGGCTTCTGGTCTGCTTTAGTAGTGGCACATTATTTGCTCTAGTAGCCCTTTGTGGTTTTGTTAGGAGTTTATTGTTTTGACTATAGCTATATGCTAATGTTTTGAAATGAATTATTCTCCTATTTTCTAGTAATTTCACTTTGGTTCCTTTGTGTACCGTGTATGTCATAGGTGGGGTGCAGCTTGTCTACTCTTACTCTTAAGCAGATTTTTAGGGCTCTGTTCTGCAGTATTTGCAGTTTTTTTAGAAGTTCTTTTCTCGCCCCCATGTAGTTTACAGCTCCATAGTCAAAATAGGGGAGCACCATGCCCTTGAAGATTTTTATTGACATTTCTTGTGTCATGTAGCTTTGCAAATAGCCACAGTTTGTGGTTTACTTTTTGGATAATTTTATTTATACATAGGTTGTATTTTAGTTGGCTGTCCAACTCAAGGCCTAGGTATTTGTAATGGTCTACATTTTCTAATGTTAGGTTTCCTAACTTACAGTGTAGTTTTCTTTCTGGTATTTGTTTATGCGAGAAGAGAACTGTTTTTGATTTGCTTGTGTTGATGGTTATTTTGTTGGACTCACACCACTCGTCTAGTTTTAGTAAGAGTTTATTTAGTTTAGTTATTGCCTCCACAGAGAAACAAACTGCTTGGAACACATATAGAAAACATATTCAATGAAGAGATTATATTAAATTTATATGGTTAGGGTTCTGCATTTCTATTAATTTTGAATAAAATTGACGTTTTGCACTGCGGATATCGGCAAACTGCCTTGTCAATGGCCGTGATACTGTGCGTATTGGCAAACTCAATGGCAGTGTGCCTTCGTTCTGCAGCCAAGCTGCGCGCGCATACACAATGTTTATAAACATTGAAAGGCATCTATAGGCCGTAGATTTAAAATCACTTTGTATCTAGATCAACACGTCTATGGTGGCCGTAAATAAGCATGCCTTGACGCACTTAGAAATGTAGTTGATCAAATTTAACCATATTCAAGACACTTTCTACAAAGATATCAGAAAACCGTTATCAAATACAAATGTACAATAGTCGGCTCCCCCCCCCCCCCACACACACACACTCTCTGCCACTGAGGTGTTCGGGCTGAGGAACTACCTGTGAACAGACCAGCAGCCCCCAACACACGCTCAGGTGTGGTGTGTGAGGTATGAGGTGTGAGAAACGAGGTGTGAGATGTGAGGTATGAGGATTGAGGTGTGAGGTACGAGGTGTGAGGCATGAGAGGTGTGAGGTGTGAAGTATGAGCTATGAGAGGTGTGAGGTATGAGGTGTGAGATCTGAGGTGTGAGATGTGAGTTGTGTGATGTGAGGAGGGTGAGAGGTGAGGTGTGACATGTGAGGTATGAGGTGTAAGATGTGAGGTGTGAGATATGAGATGCGAAATGTGAGGAACGAGGTGTGAGATGTGAGATGTGAGGTATGAGGTGTGAAATGTGAGGTATGAGGTGTGAGATGTGACATGTGAGGTATGAGAGGTGAGGTGTGAGAGGTGAAGTGTGAGATGTGAGGTATGAGGTGTGAGATGCGATGTATGAGGTGTGAGATGTGAGGTGTGTGAGTTGTATGATGTGAGGAGGGTGAGATGTGAGGTGTGACATGTGAGGTATGAGGTGTGAAGTGTGAGGTATGAGATGTGAGGTATTAGGTGTGAAGTGTGTGGTATGAGATGTGAGGTATGAGATGCGAGGTATGAGGTATGAGATGTGAGGTATGAGGTGTGAGGTATGAGATGTGAGGTATGAGGTGTCAGATGTGAGGTGTGAGGTATGAAATGTGAGGTATGACATGTGAGATGTGAGATAGGACGTGTGAAATGCGAGGTATGACGTGTGAGATGTGAGGTATGAGGTGTGAGACGTGAGGTATGAGGTGAGATGTGAGGTATGAGCTGTGAGGTGTGTGAGGTGTGAAATGTGAGGTGTGAGATGTGAAATGTGAGGTGTGAGGTGTGTGAGGAGGTGAGTTGTATGATGTGAGGAGGGTGAGATGTGAGGTGTGAAATGTGAGGTGTGTAAGGAGGTGAGTTGTATGATGTGAGGAGGGTGAGATGTGAGGTGTGAAATGTGAGGTGTGTGAGGAGGTGAGTTGTATGATGTGAGGAGGGTGAGATGTGAGGTGTGAAATGTGAGGTGTGTGAGGAGGTGAGTTGTATGATGTGAGGAGGGTGAGTGTGAGGTGTGAAATGTGAGGTGTGTGAGGAGGTGAGTTGTATGATGTGAGGAGGGTGAGATGTGAGGTGTGAAATGTGAGGTGTGTGAGGAGGTGAGTTGTATGATGTGAGGAGGGTGAGTTGTGAGGTGTGAAATGTGAGGTGTGTGAGGAGGTGAGTTGTATGATGTGAGGAGGGTGAGATGTGAGGTGTGAAATGTGAGGTGTGTGAGGAGGTGAGTTGTATGATGTGAGGAGGGTGAGATGTGAGGAGTGAGGTGCCCACTAAATATTCCCTTTTTTTGGTTTGGGTATAAATCCTGTTTCACCCCCCACCCCACCCCACCCCACCTCATCCCGCCCCCACCTCACCCCACCCACACATAACCGTATTCAAGACACTTTTCAACAGACTGGATGTGCTGGTCATGTGACCAGGCACGAGAGGCCGGCACGTGAGTAAAGGAGAATAAACCAGTCCTACATTCGATCTCAACGTGTACACACACGTCCTTTCATTACAACCCCCACCCCGTCTGTCTGATACCGTCGGTCAGTGTCTGACTGGCATATGATTAGATGGCTGGGTCTTTCTGATGCCGTCGGTCAGTGTCTGACTGGCATGATTAGATCCTGTAAGTTGGGTGTCTCTGATGCCGTCGGTCAGTGTCTGACTGGCATGATTAGATCCTGTAAGTTAGGTGTCTCTGATACCGTCGGTCAGTGTCTGACTGGCATGATTAGATCCCGTGATAACGCCTCCTCACGCCCAGTCACGTGACCCACTTAAGGCCCGTTGCACTCAGCTAACAGTAAGAGCAAACACTCAGTAAATGTGCCACGCGCCATGACCTCATTACACAGCGCCACCGAGCGGAACGGGGACGCTGCACACTACAGGTGTGTGGGGGCGTGACAGACAGACTCTAATTTCTAAAGCCCTGTTTACACGGGCGATTTAAAACGCCACATATAAAACGCCTTGCCTAGATCGACTCACATTTGCCGTGTAGACACGGCTCTGTGGCGTTTTAGGGCTGAATCGCTTCATATGAAACAGTTCATCTATACCACCTCCCGAGGTGGTTTATTTGAAGCGATTTAGCTGGTTCCCAGGCGGCGATAGTATAAAATAGTAGTGCGTGCCGGCAACAGGTGGAGCAGTAACTAATCGCTGGTGCCCGGCAGTGTTAGGGCCCGATTACGCCGAAATCTAGTGAATGCGATCATATTTAACAGAATTACAGACTCAAATAATGAAATTTAATTAAATTAACCTTAAATTCCAAGCGATATTAACGTAGCAGCTACATCGGCGTCGAATGGACGTGTGTAAACTAAACAAATAGCAGTGCTTGCCGGCTACAGGCGCCTGCTGGTTCCCGGCGCTGACACACTTTCCAACTCCGCCGTGTAAACACACCTCTAAAACGCTTCATATAAATCGCCTTGTCTAGAACGTTTCACAATTCCCCGTGTAAACACAGCTAAAAGCCGTGTTCACACGGGCAATGTAAATCGATTCGTAGAAATCGACTTGCCTAGTTCGACGCACATTTCGCGTGTGAACGGGTGTCTGAGTCGAATTAGGGCTGAATCGATTTCTGTGATGCGGATATTGTAAACCACTTGTGGAGGTCGATTACGTGAGTCGATTTCTGTGAAGCGATTTATTTTGCCAGTGTGAACCCAACCAACTTACTTGAGGCGGATTAAGGACGTGACAGTCGAGACCTGAGTGTGTTGACTTTCCAGTAAATTTGCTCTATGAAACTGCTAGCTGTGCACAGATATTTTTTTCATCATTTATTTTTAGGGTTTCACTGCCCAGCAGAAGTTTTGACCGTTCCAAACCAATACGATTCAGTACATACATATCTAGGTCGAACCCACTCTCTCGTGGTGACGTTGCCTAACCGAAAATTGGCACTGGTCACACTGGACTTGCTCATGCGCAGATATTGATTTCCGGCCCACATAGTGCCCGTGTGAAAGGGCCGCTAATTCGACTCCTAGTGTTCGCCTTGGCTGAATCGCTTTACTTTTTCCCCCGTGTGAACAAGGCTTATCTCTCACTCACTCCTCTCACCACTGCCACACTCCTATCATTGCAGCCTCACTCCTCTCACTCCTACCTCACTCTTCTCACACTCCTGCATCACTCCTCTCACTCCATCCTCACTCTTCTCACACCAGCCTCACTCCTATCATTCCAGCCTCACTTCTCTCAACACTGCCTCCCTCCTATCGTTCCAACCTCAGTCCTCTCACCACTGCCTCATTCCTATCATTCCAGCCTCACTCTTATCATGCCAGCCTCAATCATCTCACCACTACCTCACTCCTATCATTTCAGCCTCACTCCTATCATTCCTGCCTCACTCATCTCACCACTGCCTCACTCCTATCATGCCAGCCTCACTCATCTCACCATTGCCTCACTCATCTCACCACTGCCTCACTCCTATCATTCCAGCCTCACTTCTCTCACCACTGCCTCACTCCTATCATTCCAGCCTCACTCATCTCACCACTGCCTCACTCCTATCGTTCCAGCCTCACTCCTCTCACTACTGCCTCACTCCTATCATTCCAGCCTCACTCATCTCACCACTGCCTCACTATCATTTCAGCCTCACTCATCTCACCATTGCCTCACTCCTATCATTCCAGCCTCACTCATCTCACCACTGCCTCACTCCTATCATTTCAGCCTCACTCATCTCACCATTGCCTCACTCCTATCATTCCAGCCTCACTCATCTCACCACTGCCTCACTCCTATCATTCCAGCCTCAATCCTCTCACCACAGCCTCACTCCTATCATTCCAGCCTCACTCATCTCACCACTGCCTCACTCCTATCATTCCAGCCTCACTCATCTCACCATTGCCTCACTCCTATCATTCCAGCCTCACTCATCTCACCACTGCCTCACTCCTATCATTCCAGCCTCAATCCTCTCACCACAGCCCCACTCCTATCATTCCAGCCTCACTCATCTCACCACTGCCTCACTCATATCATTCCAGCCTCACTCATCTCACCACTGCCTCACTCCTATCATTCCAGCCTCACTCATCTCACCACTGCGTCACTCCTATCATTCCAGTCTCACTCCTCTCACCACAGCCTCACTCCTCTCACACTCCTGCCTCACTCCTCTCATTCCTGCCTCACTCATCTCACTCCTACCACACTATTCACTCAATCCATCCTCACCCTTCTCCCACCAGCCTCACTCCTCTCACTCCAGCCTCACTCCTACCTCACTCCTCTCACACCAGCCTCATTCCTCTCACTCCTACCTCACTCTTCTCACACTCCAGCCTCAGTCCTCTCACTCCTACCTCACTCCTCTCACTCCAGCCTCACTCCTACCTCACACCAGCCTCATTCCTCTCACTCCTACCTCACTCTTCTCACACACCAGCCTCAGTCCTCTCACTCCTACCTCACTCCTCTCACTCCTGCCGCACTCCTATAACTCCACCCTCACTCCTCTCACTCGTATCTCACTCCTGTTGCACTCCTCTCACTCCTGCCGCACTCCTAACACTCCACCCTCACTCATCTCACTCCTGCCTCAGTCCTCTTACTCCGACCTCACTCCTGCCGCACTCCTATCACTCCAGCCTCACTCCTCTCACTCGTATCTCACTCCTGTTGCACTCCTATCACTCCAGCCTCACTCCTCTCACTCCTGCCGCACTCATCTCACTCCTACCTCACTATTCACTCCAGCCTTACTCCTCTCACACCAGCCTCACCCTCTCACTCCTCTCACTCCAGCCTCACCCTCTCACTCCTACCTCACTCCTCTCACTCATGAAGATACCACCATGAGTCACCCTACTGTCACATGTACAGGCAGTGTGACAGCGTGTGGTGTACATACCACCATGAGTTACCCTACTGTCACATGTACAGGCAGTGTGACAGCGTGTGGTGTGCACACCACCATGAGTTACCCTACTGTCACATGGACATGCAGTGTGACAGTGTGTGGTGTACATACCACCATGAGTCACCCTACTGTCACATGTAAAGGCTGTGTGACGGCGTGTGGTGTACATACCACCATGAGTCACCCTACTGTCACATGTACAGGCTGTGTGACAGTGTGTGGTGTAACTGCTGTCACATGTACAGGCTGTGTGACAGTATGTGGTGTAACTGCTGTCACATGTACAGGCTGTGTGACAGTGCGTGGTGTACATACCACCATGAGTTACCCTACTGTCACATGTACGAGCTGTGTGACAGTGTGTGGTGTAACTGCTGTCACATGTATGGGCTATATGACAGTGAGTGGTGTCCATACCACCATGAGTTACATATATGGGCTGTGTGACAGCGTGTGGTGTACATACCACCATGAGTTACCCTACTGTCACATGGACATGCAGTATCACAGTATGGCAGTATGGCAGTGGGGGAGCAATTGGGACAGGGGCCCGACATTACTCACAGCTTTCCGCCACTTACACAATTCTGAGTCAAACAAACTGAAGGGGGCAATATGTAGCCAGAGGTTCCCCCAACATGCACCGTGAGTCCTAGATAAAAGATTCACCACGTACTTCCAGTACAGGGGTGAATGACAACATAGTCTAAATACGGGCGAAAATAGCTTTAGTATGGAACATGAAGTAGAAACTGTGGTTCCATGATCAAATGGCTACATATATTGGCACAGATTTGGTGAAATGGGAGAGAATACAACAATCCAAGATGGCGGCCATAGAACGCTGTCAATTTCAATTTTAAATCGTATTAAACTAGCTATTTTATTATATTTTTCAACTCAAAGGTAGCAGATAAATATGAAGACATCTACAAAGAATAAATGTTGCTTCTTCGATTGTGCAATTAGGCTCTCATAAAGACTCAGTTCATTAGCCCAATTTTTCGACCATTTTTATATAAGGCTGGTCTTCACCCGTGTACTACAAGTACCGGGTGAATCTTTTATCTACGTGAGTCCGTGTGTACAAATTGACAGCAAGCGGCTTGAGAACCGCCAGTGATTCGTTAGTGCAGCAGGGCCAGCCCGCCTCGCACAGTTCACGGTGTGCAAAGTCAACATGTACAGACAAACTCTGGGGCCAGCAACCACTCACAGACACTGCTCACTACGTCAAGTGACCTACTAACCTACTAACCTCATCCCGACTCCCCTCAGATTATAGACCCCCTTTCAATGTTTGTAAACATGTATGCGCGCGCAGCTTGGCGGCATAACGAATGCACACTGCCACTGAGTTTGCCGGTACATGCAGTGCAAAACGTTTATTTTATTCAAAATTAATAGAAATCCAGAACCCATACCATATAAATTTAATATAATCTGTTCGTTGAATATGTTTTCTATATGCAGGGATGAAAGTGATCTCCAGCAAAAAAACGCGGAAATCAAGCCAAGATTATTACACAGACGGCAAATTTCTGCAAAAGCACGGATCTTCTCCAATAGACTTCGCACTGGCAGGGAATCCGGGAAAATCCCGGAAGTCAGGCTTCAACTATCGTTGTTTTCCCGATATTATCGCCGCATACCTAACTTGTTGCTATTTGGGTGTTATGTTCCAGTAACATTTAAGGTCATATAAGATCGGGATTCGAACCACCCAACTTATACATCTTAATTCCTTGGAACTTTGCTTAATGTTAATCGGTAAATATAACAAAATCGCGGAAATCCGCGAAACCGCGGAGATCTTTCATCCCTGTATATGTGTTCCAAGCGATTTGTGTCTAGGGGGTGTGGTTTTAGAGATATTTCAATTTTTCTGTATGAAAATTGCTCACCGCCATTGACAATGCATTGAGTTTGCCGGTATGCACAGTGCAAAACGTCTATTTTATTCAAAATTAATAGAAATGCAGAATCCTAACCTTATGACTTTAATATACTCTATTCGGTGAATATGTTTTCTATATGTGTTCCGAGCGGTTAAAACAACAACCAATGACAACCCCCCCCCCCCCTACTGCCCCACTTTACTACACACTGCCCCACCCTACTGCATTCTTCCCCACCTCACTGCATACAGCCCCCCTTTACTGCATACTGCCCCACGCTATTGCATACTGCCTCACCCTATTACAAATTAAAATGAATATGCAGCAATTATAACAACGTTTTAGATCAGTGTTTAGAACTTACAGGTAGTTGTAAAATATTCCGACTTTTTAGGTCTGGTTCATAAATAAATAATAGTTTAAATAAATTCTAAAATATCTCCTTTTCATAAAACTCATATGTGAAGCATTAAGAAAACTGTTTTAATCATATTTAAATCATCCAGTTATTTCTATAAAGTCATTATAATAATATTCCAATTATATAAGTACCACTATAAAACCTCTCTAATAATACCTAATTCATTCTATCATGTTGGTAAATACATATGCATAATATTCAAACCAAGTTGTGAAACCATGGTAGATTATGTATATTAAGTGAAGTGATAATTAATATCAGATTGTTCTAAGGTTCTACATCAAATATATCCACTGGAGATAAGAACTCTGGAAAATTATTACTGTATTGGTATATTTACATGTATTACTGAATTGAAGTCTGTTGGTATAATATATTGTATGAAAGGAGGTAAATGCTGAAACTAAGGGCAGCATATACAGGATACAGACTGGTTTCTTCACCCAGACAAATAGTCTGTGAAGAATGTCACAAAATGGGTATAATAATTAAGTCAAGAATTAAGTTATGTGTGCCTGTTATGGTATGACTTACAGATGCCAGTATCTGAGGGAGTGTTAGCACACAGGTGACAATGCATGGGGGCTGTGGATGTGTGTGTGTGTGAGTGTTTGCAGGACCTGCCAAAGCCAGGTGTCAGGCTGGAGGTGGAGTGTGTGTGTGTCTGTGTGGTGAGCCCTCCCTGGCCCACCTGGTGGCAGTTTGCTGAACTAAAGATGATAAAATATGTAATTCTCAAAGTAAGGCATGTAGAAACTCCTACTATTTTGGAGTTGTCCCAATCTAAGGGACTGGTGACCAAAGGTGTTATGTAAAGATAAACAGGGTTGATACTCCCATATAAGTGTAATTGGTGAACTTGATCGAAAACTATGTATCTGACTTGGGGTGGGAGGGTTGTCCCGCCCACCCCTTACCTAGATGGGGGGAGGGGGCTGCCACCCTGCCTCCCCCCACCACTGACTGGAGGGGTTCAGCCAATGAAATGCCATGTGACTGTCTCTGACTGAGGAGACTCCCAGCAACTGTGTACCTGTATTTTGAATGTGTTCCATCTGAATAAAAGAGCTGGGCAGGGGGTGTGGCAGGCAGATGACCTGGAGACAGCACAGCAGGAGGAGCCAGCCACCCCTCCCTACTAGACTTTACCACACTTCATTTCTGTTGGATTGATATTTCTTGGAACTGATATAGTAAGCAGATATAGTAAGCAGATATAGTAAGCAGATACAGTAAGCGGATCATCGCTTGAGTAATATCATACATTAGTGCTTTCCGGCCTCCACACACAGAAGTTAGGGTTCTATTTCCTATAAAGATTCTAGCGTGTAAAATACCGCTAGTTAACATAGTGTTTTGTACTTAAGGATAGTGTTTTGAGTGTGGCCACAGTAGTGTTTTGAACCTACCTTCAACTAAGTGGAAAACACTACCGTAGTGTTTTGAACCTAGGTTGAAAACACTACCGTAGTGTTTTGAACCTAGGTTGAAAACACTACTGCATTGTTTTTGAGGGGTAGTGTTTTGACCTTACTACACACCTCCCGACACCCTCCTTGACGGTGTCCTGCCCTGTGCTACCCCCCCCCCCCACCTCACCCCATGACGGTGTCCTGCACTCTGCTACCCCCCCCCCCCCACCTCACCCCATGACTGTGTCCTGCCCTCTGCTATGCCCCCCACCTCACCCCGTGATGGTGTCCTGCCCTCTGCTACCCCCCCCCACCTCACCCCATGACTGTGTCCTGCCCTCTGCTATGCCCCCCACCTCACCCGTGATGGTGTCCTTACCTCTGCTACCCCCCCCCCCCACCTCAACCCCATGATGGTGTCCTGCCCTCTGTTACCCCCCCACCTCACCCCATGACGGTGTCCTGGGGCCAAATGTAAGAGTCAGGGTTAGGGCTCGTAACCCACGCGTCGTGCGGATTTCCCGGGTTAGCGGCCAAAGTGTCAATGTATGTGCGCGGGTTAGGCTACCGCCTCGAGGGTTAACGTCGCCTTCACTAACTCCCACTTGAGCCAGGGATAACGTGCAGGTTAGGGACCGATTCGGGCCAAATCTATTCAATGCGACCACATGTGTCTCTGTGTCTTTGTGTGTGTCTCTTTGTCTCTGTGTGTGTCTGTGTGTGTCTCTTTGTCTGTGTGTGTCTCTGTGTGTGTCTCTGTATGTGTGTGTGTGTCTCTGTGTGTGTGTCTCTGTATGTGTGTCTGTGTGTATCTCTGTGTCTCTGTGTGTGTGTCTCTGTATGTGTGTGTCTGTGTGTGTCTATGTCTGTGTGTCTCTGTGTCTGTGTGTGTGTCTCTGTGTGTGTGTCTCTGTGTCTATGTGTGTGTCTATGTGTGTGTCTCTGCGTGTGTCTCTGTATCTGTGTGTGTGTCTCTGTGTGTGTCTCTGTGTCGTTGTGTCTCTGTTGATGTGTGTGTGTCTGTGTCAGAGACACACACACAGAGACACAGAAACACACACACACAGACACAAACAGACACACAAACAGACACACACACAGACACACACACAGACACACATAAACAGACAGAGATACACACACATACACACACAGAGACACACACATAGACACACAGGCACACAGACACACACAGACACAAACAGAGACACACACACAGAGACACACATAAACAGACACAGAGACACACACAGAGACACACACATAGACACACAGGCACACACACACAGACACACACAGACAGACACACACACACGGACACAAACAGAGACACACACAGACACACATAAACAGACACAGAGACACACACACAGACACACACACATACACACACAGACACACACAGGCACACACACATACACACATAAACAGACACAGAGACACACACACAGACACACACAGACACACACACAGAGACACACACACAGACACACACAGACACACACACACAGACACACAGGGGGGGGGAGGAAGGGGGTGGTCCCTCCCGACTCCTACTGCGATGGCCGGGTACATTCCCAGGGGGACTCCCCAAATCTATAAATAACGCACAGGGTACCTAACAAGTGCGCGCTTGGCACGCATACATTTCACTTGACACATGTACCAACACCGACGATAGCTACCCCGTCGGCCGCCCTTAACTCCGGCGAAGATATGCGGTGGCTCATACATTTAGCCCCAGCACTCTGCTACTCCCTCCCCCACCTTACCCCGTGACGGGGTGCCGCCTTGTAGAGGACGGCCCTTTCTCGGCCCGCCCTGTGTCGGTCCAGTCGCGGTCTGCTCCCGTCGTGCCTGACAGTACTAGTACTACTACAACTACTACTACTGCAGCTGCTACTAGTACTACTACTGCTACTAATACTGCTACTAATACTGCTACTACTACTACTGCTACTACTGCTACTACTACTGCCACTACTACCATTGCTACTACTACTACTGCTACTACTACTGCTACTATTGCTACTACTACAACTACAGCAGCTACTTCTACTACTGCTGCTGCTGCTGCTGCTAGTACTACTACTAATACTACTACTACTAGATCTACTACAACTACTGCTACTACTACCACTGCTACTACTAGTACTAGTGCTACTACTACTACTAATACTAATACTACAACTACTACTAATATTACTACTAGTCGTGCTGGTAAAGGGAGCTTGAGCGGCCTGCAACAAACGGCACTTTGAAACCACTACACCGCGCTGTTTAAACTGAGCAACACAAAGCAACACATACCGATGTATGTTCAGCTAAAGTGAGCTAGCTACTCTTACTCCTACTCCTACCCCAATCCCCCCATCGTGACGTCATGCCTCGGGCTGCAGTGCTGAATACATGGCGGAACACATTACTGCCATCTCGTGTCGAGGTGATGAACTACTGCAGACACCCACCACACCCTCTGGTGGTGCACAGAGGAACCTGACGCTGAGCAGCTCACCCTAAGGACAGTCGTGCCCTGTGTAACACACAATGGACACTTGGAGGTCTGTACTGCAGCTTCCATTAATACTTATTAGTCAGTCCTAACCTTAGCCACTCGTCACATTGGAAATATTCCGACTTTTGGGTCCGTATCACAAATACAGTAAGAGTAAATAATTTCCTTAAAAACAAAAATATCCTTTTTCATGACACCAATATTATAACCATTCTGAGTGTTAAATCACTCAATCCTGATAATCATCCTTTGATATAGCAGTCAGACTATTCTGGGTAGAACCAATCAATGGTCCAGACAGGGTTTATAACATGGTTGTAAAAACAAGTAAATGGCATCATGGAATACTGTTGGTGCCCAAGATGAAAGATTCCCAAACTAATACAACTACCAACAATGAAACAATATATTCAGAAAACCCAGAAATAGAGAGAATCATACTATCAACTTACTTCCATGAGTTTGTGCTCGCACTCATGACTGAGTGGAAATGGACATGACTGAGTTGAAGTGGACATGACTAAGTGGAAATGGCCATGACTAAGTGGAAATGGACATGACTGAGTGGAAGTGGACATGACTGAGTGGAAATGGATATGACTGAGTGGAAATGGACATGACTTGTTGGAAATGGACATGGGTGAGTGAAAATGGACATGACGGAGTGGAAGTAGACATGACTGAGTGGAAGTGGACATGACTGAGTGGAAATGGACATCGCTGAGTTGAAATGGACATGGCTGACTGGAAATGGACATGACTGAGTGGAAGTGGACATGACTGAGTGGAAGTGGACATGACTGAGTGGAAATGGACATGACTGAGAAAAATTGGACATGACTGAGTGGAAATGGACATGACTGAGTGGAAGTGGACATGACTGAGTGGAAATGGACATGACTGAATGGAAGTGGACATGACTGAGTGGAAATGGACATGACTGAGTGGAAGTGGACATGACTGAGTGGAAATGGACATGACTGAGTGGAAATGGACATGACTGAGTGGAAATGGCCATGACTGAGTTGAAGTAGACATGACTGAGTATCAGTATCATAGCATTACAATGAGTACCCCCACACCCAATAGTTCAGTATCATAACATTACACTGAGTACCCCCACACCCAATAGTTCAGTATCATAACATTACACTGAGTACCCCCATACCCACTAGTTCAGTATCATAACATTACACTGAGTACCCCCACACCCACTAGTTCAGTATCATAGCATTACACTGAGTACCCACACACCCAATAGTTCAGTATCATAACATTACACTGAGTACCCCCATACCCAATAGTTCAGTATCATAACATTACACTGAGTACCCCCATACCCACTAGTTCAGTATCATAACATTACACTGAGTACCCACACACCCACTAGTTCAGTATCATAACATTACACTGAGTACCCACACACCCAATAGTTCAGTATCATAACATTACACTGAGTACCCCCATACCCACTAGTTCAGTATCATAACATTACACTGAGTACCCCCACACCCACTAGTTCAGTATCATAACATTACACTGAGTACCCCCATACCCACTTCATAGTCTATCAATAACATTACACTGAGTACCCCCACACCCACTAGTTCAGTATCATAACATTACACTGAGTACCCCCACACCCACTAGTTCAGTATCATAACATTACAATGAGTACCCCCATACCCAATAGTTCAGTATCATAACATTACACTGAGTACCCCCACACCCAATAGTTCAGTATCATAACATTACAATGAGTACCCCCACACCCACTAGTTCAGTATCATAACATTACACTGAGTACCCACACACCCAATAGTTCAGTATCATAACATTACACTGAGTACCCCCACACCCACTAGTTCAGTATCATAGCATTACACTGAGTACCCACACACCCAATAGTTCAGTATCATAACATTACACTGAGTACCCCCATACCCACTAGTTCAGTATCATAACATTACACTGAGTACCCACACACCCACTAGTTCAGTATCATAGCATTACACTGAGTACCCACACACCCAATAGTTCAGTATCATAACATTACACTGAGTACCCCCATACCCACTAGTTCAGTATCATAACATTACTGAATCTATTGGGTGTGGGGTACTCATTGTAATGCTATGATACTGAACTATTGGGTGTGGGGGTACTCATTGTAATGCTATGATACTGAACTATTGGGTGTGGGGGTACTCATTGTAATGTTATGATACTGAACTATTGGGTATGGGGGTACTCAGTGTAATGTTATGATACTGAACTATTGGGTATGGGGGTACTCATTGTAATGCTATGATACTGAACTATTGGGTGTGGGGTACTCATTGTAATGCTATGATACTGAACTATTGGGTGTGGGGGTACTCATTGTAATGCTATGATACTGAACTATTGGGTATGGGGGTACTCAGTGTAATGTTATGATACTGAACTAGTGGGTATGGGGGTACTCAGTGTAATGCTATGATACTGAACTATTGGGTATGGGGGTACTCAGTGTAATGCTATGATACTGAACTATTGGGTGTGGGGGTACTCATTGTAATGCTATGATACTGAACTATTGGGTGTGGGGGTACTCATTGTAATGCTATGATACTGAACTAGTGGGTGTGGGGGTACTCATTGTAATGCTATGATACTGAACTATTGGGTATGGGGTACTCAGTGTAATGTTATGATACTGAACTAGTGGGTATGGGTACTCAGTGTAATGCTATGATACTGAACTATTGGGTATGGGGGTACTCATTGTAATGCTATGATACTGAACTAGTGGGTGTGGGGGTACTCATTGTAATGCTATGATACTGAACTATTGGGTGTGGGGGTACTCATTGTAATGCTATGATACTGAACTATTGGGTATGGGGGTACTCAGTGTAATGTTATGATACTGAACTATTGGGTATGGGGGTACTCATTGTAATGCTATGATACTGAACTATTGGGTGTGGGGTACTCAGTGTAATGCTATGATACTGAACTATTGGGTGTGGGGGTACTCATTGTAATGGTATTGTAGTAGACCACTACTATACGGAGCCGAGGCCTGCACAGTGGACAGTGTACAGACGACAGGTGAAAAAGCTGCATGCCTTCATGATGCGACATCTGCGTTCAATCATGAGGCTAACCTGGAAGGACAAAGTGACAAATAAGGAAATACTCGAACGGATGGGGCTGCCCTCTATGGAAGATCTTCTGATCAAAAAGAATCTCCGGTGGACTGGACACCTCATGAGGATGTCATCAGACAGGCTACCAAAGCAGATCCTCTATTCTCAACTGTCTTCTGGTTACAGAAAGAGAGGGCGCCCTCGTCTCCGGTTCAAGGATACCATCAAGAGAAACCTGAAGCTGAGAGACATTAAGACCGACTCATGGACATCACTCTCACAGCAGAGAGCTAAATGGAGAGCGGCAGTCAAGTAATGAAAGCAGTCTTTGTTGCATCGCGACCGACAGCATGATGATGATGATGAGTAGACCACGATGTCCACCTTTCCATGGTCTTTCACTCGTCCACACACACACGGAAGAACACCAAGATTTAGAGACAGTATGTTTCCACTGGTTTATTACCAAAGCTATCCGCTCTCCGCGGTGCCAACAGTCAAGTGACCTGCCCCCTAACTCGCTAGGTCCCACATCATCTGTATAGGTGGGTGGGGGTGTGCTAGTCACATGCAGTAGAGGGCAGCCCAGTCGGGGCCCTGCCCAGTGGCTAGCGTGCTGCCACCTAGCACAGTTCAATGTAACTGCATAGGTGTGCGGCGTATGTATAGGTGTCCGGCAATGTAACTGCATAGGTGCCTGTTATGGTATGACTTACATATGCCAGTATCCGAGGGAGTGTTAGCACACAGCTGACAATGCATGGGGGCAGTGTCTCTGTGTGTGTGCAGGACCTACCAAATCCAGGTGGCATGTTGGAGGTGTGAGGTGGTGTGTGTGTGTGTGTGGTGGCAGTTTGCTTAACTAAAGATGATGCAATACGTAATTCTCAAAATAAGGCATGTAGAAACTCCTACTATTTTGGAGTTGTCCCAATCCAGGGGACGAGACTCCCAGCAACTGTGTACCTGTATTTTGAATGCGTTCCATCTGAATAAAAGAGCTGGGCAGGGGGGATGGCAGGCACTTGCTATCCGGACCACACTTCATCCACCGCTCTCTCTATCTCCTCTCTGCTGGCCTTGCTCCTCCTTCATAATGTCTGAAAAGAGTTCCAGGAGGGGGAGCCCGCCAGCATTTCACTTTCTACTCTTACTCTGTCTGTGTCTTTGGCTCGCCGGCTGGTCACCATAGAGCAAAGAGACACGGTCCTTTGACTCAACTCTCCTCATTTCTCTGTCCTATACTCTACCCTTTTTTTTCTCTCCCGGGCTTACTTCTCCCCATGATCAAGAGAGTTGTTTGCTTGGGTGGGGCCATGTACCTTATCGTTTCTCTCGCTTTGTTCTTGTTGCTGGAACCTGCTGGACCCACCTCCTGAACCCTTGCTGCTGTTACTGGATACGAGTGCTCTTCTACTGCCGGACCAGAGTGATTCAGGGCCGCCCCAACGATTTGTCGTTTTGAATGTTGTAAAGACATCCTCAGCTTCTCCAACCTGAAGAATAATCTTCACCCAAAGATTAGACCGATTTATTGGGGGCCTTGCTATATTGCTGCAGTTTTGCAGCCGATAACCGTCGTAAGGTTACGAACCCCCCAAAAGCAAGTGTGGCAGGCAGATGTGTGCAGGGTGTGGTGTGTTGTGCAGGTGTGGTGTTTGCGGTGTGGTGTGAGGGTGTGGGGTGTTGGGTGTGGTGTGCAGGGTGTGGTGTAGCGGGTGGGTGTGGTGTGGTGGGTGTGGTGTGGTTTAGCGGGTGTGGTGTGAGGGGTGTGTTGTGTGGTGTGCGGGGTGTGGTGTAGCAGGTGTGGTGTGTGGGGTGTGGTGTAGTGGGTGTGGTGTGCAGGGTGTGGTGTAGCAGGTGTGGTATGTGGGGTGTGGTGTAGTGGGTGTGGTGTGCGGGGTGTAGGATGGTGTGCGAGGTTGGGGGTGGTGTGCGAGGTTTGGTGTGGTGGGTGTGATGTGCGGGGTGTGGTGTAGTGGGTGTGGTGTGCTGGGTGTGGTGTAGCAAGTGTGTTGTGCGGGGTGTGGTGTAGCGGGTGTGGGGTGTGGTGTAGCAAGTGTGGTGTGTGGGGTGTGGTGTAGCGGGTGTGGGGTGTGGTGTAGCGGGTGTGGTGTGCGGGGTGTGGTGTAGCGGGTTTGGTGCACGGGGTGTGGGATGGTGTACGAGGTTGGGAGTGGTGTGCGAGGTTTGGTGTAGCGGGTGTGGTGTGTGGGGTGGGGTGTAGCGGGTGTGTTGTGTGCAGGGTGTGGTGTAGCGGGTATGGTGTGTGGGGTGTGGTGTAGCAGGTGCGAGGTGTGTAGTGTGTGGTGTTGGGTGTGGTGTGCGGGGTGTGGTGTGTGGTGTAGCGGCTGTGATGTGTGGTGTGCAGGTGTGGTGTAGCAGGTGTGGTGTGTGAGGTGTGGTGTAGTGGGTGTGGTGTGCGGGGTGTGAGATGGTGTGCGAGGTTGGTGATGGTGTGCAAGGTTTGGTGTGGTGGGTGTGGTGTGCGGTGTGTGGGCTGGTGTGCGAGGTGTGGTGGGTGTGGGGTGTGCGGGGGTGGTGTGCGGGGTGTGGCATTGTGTGTAGAGTGTGGTGTGCGGGGTGGTGTGTGGCATTGTGTGTGGAGTGTGGTGTGCGGGGTGGTGTGTGGGGTGTGGCATTGTGTGTGGGGTGTGGCATTGTGTGTGGTGTGGGGAGTGGGGTGGTGTGTGGGCTGTGGCATTGTGTGTCCAGTGTGGTGTGCGGGGAGTGGTGTGTGGGGTGTGGCATTGTGTGTGAAGTGTGGTGTGCGGGGAGTGGTGTGTGGGGTGGGGTATGGCATTGTGTGTGGAGTGTGGTGTGCGGGGAGTGTGGGGTGGGGTGTGGCGTTGTGTGTGTGTGTGGTGTGCGGGGCGGGGTGTGTGGTGTGTGGTGTGTGGTGTGCGGGGTGTGGCATTGTGTGTGGAGTGTGGTGTGCGGGGAGTGGTGTGGTGTGCGGGGAGTAGTGTGGTGTGTGGGGTGCATGCGGCGCCACAGTGCGTGCTGGTCCGGTGGACTGTATCGATTTGTTGACGTGCACGTGCGGCAGACGGCGCTGAGACTAGTGAGAGCAGGTCGAGTTGTTCGAGTGTTTCTTCGTGTGCTGTATATACTGTGTGCGGTGTGTACGATGTAATGTGTATACTGTGAGCTGTATGTACGATGTGCGTATGTACTGTGTACTGTGAGCCGTATGTACGGTGTGCCGTATGTACTGTGTTCTATATGTACTGTGTATTGTACCCTCCGTGTGCAGTATAATGTATACAGTACCATATGAGCAGTACCGTTGTGTGCAGTATAATGTATACAGTACCAAATGAGCAGTACCTATGTGTGCAGTATAATGTATACAGTACCATATGAACAGTATCTATGTGTGCAGTATAATGTATACAGTACCATATGAGCAGTACCTTTGTGTGCAGTATAATGTATACAGTACCATATGAGCAGTACCTCTGTGTGCAGTATAATGTATACAGTACCATATGAGCAGTACCTATGTGTGCAGTATAATGTCTACAGTACCATATGAGCAGTACCTATGTGTGCAGTAAATAGTCTACAGTACCATATGAGCAGTACCTTCTTCGTGCAGTATGTCTACAGTACCATATGAACAGGACCTTTGTGTAGTATAATGTCTACAGTACCATATGAGCAGTACCTGTGTGTGCAGTATACTGTCTACACTACCATATGATCAGTACCTTCTGTGTGCAGTATAATTGTACAGTACCATATGAGCAGGACCTTTGTGTGCAGTATAATGTCTACAGTACCATGAGCAGTACCTTTGTGTGCAGTACAATGTATATAGTACCATATGAGCAGTACCTTATGTGTGCAGTATAATGTGTACAGTACCATATGAGCAGTACCTTTGTGTGGAGTATAATGTTTACTGTACCATATGAGCAGTACCTTCTGAGTGCAGTATAATGTCTACAGTACCATATGAACAGTACCCCTGTGGTTAGTATAATGTCTACAGTACCATATGAGCACTACCCACTGTGTGCAGGATAATGTCTACAGGACCATATGAGCAGTACCCTCGGTGTGCAGTATAATGTCTACAGTAACATATGAGCAGTCCATTCAGTGTGCAGTATACTGTCTACAGTACCATTTGAGCAGTACCTTCTGTGTGTAGTATAATGTCTACAGTACTATATTAGCAGTACCTGTGTGTAGTATATTGTTTACAGTACCATATGAGCAGTACCTCTGTGTGAAGTATGTCTAAAGTACCATATGAGCAGTACCTTCTGTGTGCAGTATAACGTTTACAGTACCATATGAGCAGTACCTTTGTGTGCAGTATAATGTCTACAGTACCATATGAGCAGTACTTCTGTGTGTAGTATAATGTCTACAGTACCATATGAGCAGTACCTCTGTGTGTAGTATAATGTCTACAGTACCATCTGAGCAGTACTTCTGTGTGTAGTATAATGTGTACAGTACCATATGAGCAGTACCATATGTGTGTAGTATAATGTGTACAGTACCAAATAGCAGTACCTATGTGTGTAGTATAATGTCTACAGTACCATCTGAGCAGTACTTCTGTGTGTAGTATAATGTGTACAGTACCATATGAGCAGTACCCTATGTGTGTAGTATAATGTGTACAGTACCATATGAGCAGTACCTCTGTGCGCAGTCTGATGTGTACAGTACCATATGAGCAGTACCCTATCTGTGCTCGGTACTGTCTGCAGTTGCTCAGTACTGTTTG
Organism: Branchipolynoe longqiensis; assembly: GCA_030323885.1. NCBI lineage: Eukaryota > Metazoa > Annelida > Polychaeta > Phyllodocida > Polynoidae > Branchipolynoe > Branchipolynoe longqiensis. The sequence continues at coordinate 5,079,500 of CM059188.1, forward strand.
CAGCTGCTCGGTACCGCTTGCAGCTGCTCTGTACCGTTTGCAGCTGCTCTGTACCGTTTGCAGCTGCTCATGGACGTTGCCTTCAGCGAGGCTGTACTGACTGAACCCGCTGCATACAGCTAGTCTGTACTGACTGAACACCTTGCCTACAGCTAGTCTGTACTGACTGAACACCTTGCCTACAGCTAGTCTGTACTGACTGAACATGCTGCCTACAGCTAGTACGTACTGACTGAACACGTTGCATACAGCTAGTATGTACTGACTGGACACGTTGCCTATAGCTAGTCTGTACTGACTGAACACGTTGCCTACAGCTAGTCTGTACTGACTGAACACGTTGCCTACAGCTAGTATGTACTGACTGAACACGTTGCCTACAGTTAGTCTGTACTGACTGAACACGTTGTCTACAGCTAGTCTGTACTGACTGAACACATTGCCTACAGCTAGTCTGTACTGACTGAACACATTACCTAGTTGTTTACAGCTAGTCTGTTCTGACTGAACACGTTGTCTACAGCTAGTCTGTACTGACTGAACAAGTTGCCTACAGCTAGTCTGTACTGATTGGACACGTTGCCTACAGTTAGTCTGTACTGATTGGACATGTTGCCTACAGTTAGTCTGTACTGACTGAACACGTTGTCTACAGCTAGTCTGTACTGACTGAACAAGTTGCCTACAGCTAGTCTGTACTGATTGGACAAGTTGCCTACAGTTAGTCTGTACTGATTGGACATGTTGCCTACAGTTAGTCTGTACTGATTGGACGTTGCCTACAGTTAGTCTGTACTGATTGGACATGTTGCCTACAGTTAGTCTGTACTGATTGGACACATTGCCTACAGTTAGTCTGTACTGACTGAACACGTTGTCTACAGCTAGTCTGTACTGACTGAACAAGTTGCCTACAGCTAGTCTGTACTGATTGGACACGTTGCCTACAGTTAGTCTGTACTGATTGGACGTTGCCTACAGTTAGTCTGTACTGACTGAACACGTTGTCTACAGCTAGTCTGTACTGACTGGACGTTGCCTACAGTTAGTCTGTACTGATTGGACGTTGCCTACAGTTAGTCTGTACTGATTGGACGTTGCCTACAGTTAGTCTGTACTGATTGGACGTTGCCTACAGTTAGTCTGTACTGACTGAACACGTTGTCTACAGCTAGTCTGTACTGATTGGACTGCTACAGGTTGATGATTGCTTGTCAGTTTGTACTATGACGTGCTGTTTCTGTACTGATTGGGTTGCTACGTTTCTGTACTGATTGGTTGCTACGTAGTCTTACTGATTGGATTGCCTACATTAGTCTGACTATAACTCTACACTTCTGTCTGATGACGTTGCTACATTATCTGTACTGATGGAGTTGTAAGTGTGTCTGATACTTGCCTAAGTTCACTGACTGAACACGTTGTCTACAGCTAGTCTGTACTGACTGGACGTTGCCTACAGTTAGTCTGTACTGATTGGACGTTGCCTACAGTTAGTCTGTACTGATTGGACGTTGCCTACAGCTAGTCTATGCTGACTGGACGTTGCCTACAACTAGTCGGTGCCACTAACCAGCCTCCCCCAAACTGGTTGCCTGCAATAGCTGTCTTCATGTTCAGTTGATGCAACTTTAAAACCTGACTCAGAAATCTGTTTAAAGTCATTGTCGCCTATTCAAATATTGTTGCCTATTCAAATATTGTCGCCTATTCAAATATTGTCGCCTATTCAAATATTGTCGCCTATTCAAATATTGTTGCCTATTCAAATATTGTCGCCTATTCAAATATTGTCGCCTATTCAAATATTGTTGCCTATTCAAATATTGTCACCTATTCAAATATTGTCGCGTATTCAAATATTGTTGCCTATTCAAATATTGTCGCATATTCAAATATTGTCGCCTATTCAAATATTGTCAACTTGTCAAATATTGTCACCTATTCAAATATTGTCGCCTATTCAAATATTGTTGCCTATTCAAATATCGTCGCCTATTAAAATATTGTCGCGTATTCAAATATTGCTCAGCTGATTGTCGGCGAAACCAGGAACAGCGTTAAAACGCGATCTGCCACTGCTCAGGTAATTGGGACGCGGCGCCCGTTCTGGAAACCACCGAGTAAAGCAGTGTAGTGAAAGAGATTTCACATTCCCGAACGGCAAACCCCATAAAATGCACCGGTTAGGTGAATATGTTGGATCAAATCTAAGGCAATGTGGAAAATGTGGAAAGCAGCTGCAGGGTGAGGAGGTCGCGGTGCCCTGCTGCCGGCGTCCCCGCCCCGGGCGGGGACCCCGGTGAGGGAACGCCCGGACGTCCCTGTGTCGTAAGTGAAAAAAACTACCCCACAAAGAAACTACGGTAGTGTTTTCAACCTAGGTTCAAAACACTATGGTAGTGTTTTCAACCTGGTTGAAGGTAGGTTCAAAACACTACCGTGGCCACGCTCAAAACACTATCCTTAAGTTCAAAACATTACTCTAATGTAGAATGCAGTAGGGTGGTCATTGGTTTGACTCGACCAGGGTTCGAACCCACAAACCCATGGGTTCGGATCCATGGATCTCCCAAAATAGGAGAACCAGGACACTCATTTGCCCATCCCGTCTGGTCTTGTTAAATGCCGCAGCTCTATCAGCGTATACTAATATGGTGTCAAGCACCGCAGCACTATCAGTGTATACTAATATGTTGCTCAACTCCACAGCACTATCAACGTATAGTAATAGTATGTGATGCAGACCCCGCAGCACTATCAGCATATACTAACACGTCATTAAATGTCGCAGCATGGTCAATGTATACACTAACATTGTTAAGCGGCACATCACTATCCGTGTTTACTAATATAGTATTAAGTACCGCAGCACAATCAGTGTATACTATTAATACATTGTTATACGCTGCAGCACTATCAGTGTATACTAGTAGTACTAACACGTTATTAAACACTGCAAACTATCAGCATATACTAACACGTGGTGCAGACACCACAGCACTATTAACATAATTATACTAATACATTGTTGAACGCTGCTGTGGCTGCTACAGTCACTGACAACTCAGACAAGTGGCCGCTACATTCACTGACAACTCAGACAAGTGGCCGCTACAGTGGCTTTGTCATGTGGACTGGGGAATGCGCCGACTGTATAACTTGTTAGTAATACCAGTCACTGTGAGGACCGGTTAACGCACTTACTGCTTAACTTGTTAGTAATACCAAAGACCCTATAATACTAAGACGGCTCACTCAGCCTGTACTGTGTAATCAAAATGATCAAACCCACCACATGGTGCGCTGGCTGTTCTCTTGGTTAAACAGGTGCTATATTATATGTATAAATGTATATATGAATGTGAAAAATGTGTGATGATGGCGATGCTGATGATGATGCTGATGATGATGGGTATTTGTTTATAGCAATTTCATATTGATGTGTATTCATACTTACCTATCTCATGTATAATATAATTGTATGTGTTTACATGTGAAACACCAACCAGCAGCTGGCTGATCAAACCCACCACAAGGTGGCACTGCGAAATTTACATTTCCATTGGAGAGATAGGGAGTGAGCCGTCTTAGTATTATAGGGTCTTTGGTAATACCAGTGACTGCTAGGGCCGGTTAACACGCCTACTGTTAACTTGTTAGTAATACCGGGCACTCTGAGGACTGGTTAACTCACATACGGTTTAACTTGTTAGTGATATCGGTTACTGTGAGATCTGGTTAACGCAATACTATTTAACTTGTTAGTAATACTGGTCACTGTGAGGACCAGTTAACACACCTGTTAGTAATACCGGTCCCTGTGAGGACCGGTTAACATGCCTACTGTTAACTTGTTAGTAATACAGGTCACTGTGAGGACTGGTTAACACACCTACTGTTAACCTGTTAGCAATATCGGTCCCTGCAAGGACCGGTTAACACACCTCTACTGTTAACTTGTTAGTAATACAGGTCACTGTGAGGACTGGTTAACACACCTCTACTGTTAACTTGTTAGTAATACAGGTCACTGTGAGGACTGGTTAACACACCTACTGTTAACTTGTTAGTAATACAGGTCACTGTGCGGACTGGTTAACACACCTCTACTGCAATGTACAATGTGGGGAAGTAGCTGTACAATGTAATGAGTAAATAAAGTGCAGGATAATGTCAGGATAATGTCAGAGTCTTTTTAGGGGAGCGGCCCCGAAGAGCCCTCCGCCCTATAAGGTAGAAGTGAGTGTAGTTTGGGTGGGTGGGTGGAGAAGAAAGGAGGAGTGCGTCTGGCAGGAGATGGAGGCTGAGTGGCGAGAGAGGGCAGAGAGGCTGGGTTATAAGGGAGAGAGAGAAGGGGGGGGGGGTTACGCAACGCAACGGTCGCGGGCTGGGGGGGGAGGGAGAGAGGGGGGGGGTACTCCTCCTCCACTGCGAATCAAACGCAATGCAAGCATTACGACCGATGCGCAGCGAAGGAGGAAGACGGAGGCAGGGGTGGAGAAAAACACACTTTATTATGTAAAGTGGGGGGGGCAATGTACAATGTGGGGAAGTAGCTGTACAATGTAATGAGTAAATAAAGTGCAGGATAATGTCAGAGTCTTTTTAGGGGAGCGGCCCCGAAGAGCCCTCCGCCAAAACATAGGAGAGGGCTCGAGGGGCAGCTGAGGCGGCGAGGCGGGGGAGGTATGTGTGGACCGCCCCGGAGGTCCAGGTGCCCTGGGCCATGATGTCGCGGAGGGGGACCCCGGCCCTCTGGCAGGCCTGGGCCGCGCCCCGACGTAGGCTGTGGAGGGTGTAGCTGTCGGGGGCGGGGATGGCGAGGGCGCGGAGCGCGCCCCTGAGGAGGGCGGTGAGGGTCCTGGGGTCGAGCGGGCGGCCCGAGGGCATGATGAAGGCCGGGGCATCCGGGGCGGCAGGCACAAGGGCGGTGGAGGCTTGCCAGGCGGCGACCGGGCAGAGGGGGGAGCCCGGGGTCGCGGGGATGAAGAGGGCGACCGCCCCCGAGGGCAGCGTGATGGTTTTTGATGTCCTGAGGAGCACGCGAAGGCCGCCGGGGGCGGGGCCGACGTCGGCGCGGGTGATGGTGTAGCGGCCGCCCCACCCCTCGGGGCTGGGAGACAGGAGGCTGGATTGTCTGAGCATCCGGTAGTACCCGAGGAGGAGGGCGGCCCGAGGGATGACGCCCGAGGGCTCGGCAGAGTGGGGGTGCGTGACGACAGCGGCGAGGTGGTGAGGCAGGAGGGGTGGGGCTGGCCTCGGGACGTGGGCGGAGGCTCGCTCCCCGCCTCGGCAGACGTCCCGGGCAAGGCACGATCCGAACGTGGTGGGATCGCCCCCGGAGGCCTCCACCCAGGAGCGAGCGGATGGAGGCAGGGGCGATGGAGCGAGTGTAGAGGGCGGCCGTGTTGGCCGCGACATCGAAGGCGGTGGGAGCCAGAGGGTCGCGCCCGTGGCCCGAGGCGAAGGTGACATAATCGTGAGCCTGGCGGCGGCGGTTTCTCCAGGTGGCGGGGGCGAGGGCGGCGATTCTGAGGCCGTCGACCGCTGCCACCTCGGCGGAGGAGAACCCTGGAATCAGAGGCCAGGGTTGTAGGGGAAGCTGTCGTGATCGGGGTGGACGTAGGTGAGTCCGAGGCGAGCGACCTCGGTCTGGGCGAGCTCGGCACAAGGGCCGGGGAGATGGGCGTGGCTGAGGGCGTCCGCGAGGATGAGCTACGCCCCGGGCTTATGTAGGATGGCGAGGGTAAATGAGCCCTCGGCGGCCATAAGCCAGAGCTCCCGGGCGCAGGTGCCGAGGACCGCATCGCGGGGCCGCCCGGATTCGAGGGCGGCCGCGGAGGCCTGGTTGTCGGTATTGACGACAACGGTGGCCCCCGCGACGTCGCAGCGTGGAGGGCGATCACCAGGTTGATGGCCTCGAGCTGGTGGATGGAGGGATACCGCTCCCGGTAAGCTGCGGAGTACCCTCGGGTGTAGCAGTGAGTGGCGGTGTAGGCCCCCCCGCCAGTGAGGCAGGAGTCACACTCGATCACCACCCGGTGGACCTCAGGGGCGCGGAGGAGGCAGAGGCCGTTGGTGGCCCGGCCGTAGGCCATGAACCACCTGAGGTCGCGGAGGGCGTCGTCCCCGAGGGTGATGGAGGCGGCTCCGTAGCAGGTGCGGTGGGCGGCGAGGAGGCGCGCCATGAACTTCCTCGCGGGGAGGACACAGCTCCCCACATGGTTAAGGCGCCCGAGGACACTCTGCAGATCGCGGCGGCCGAGGGTCGGGTCGTCGACCTTGTCGGGTGCGATGCGGGTGGTCATGGCCTCGCTGTCGATGGCGAAGCCTAGCCAAGTGAGGCGCACCGCAGGGGAGTGGCACTTCCCGGGGGCCACCGCCAGGCCGAGGGCCCCGGTGAGGGCGATGAAGGCGTCGAAGGCCTGGCGGGCCCTCAGGAAGCTGCGCTCGCACCCGACAAAGTCGTCCACATAGACGAGGGCATGGAAACCCTCGCGGCGGAGGACTCAGGCGACTGCGGCGGTGACTCGGACGCAGGCGGTGCCGGAGGAGCGGCAACCAAAGGGGAGGGCGAGGTCGACGTAGGTCGCGCCGTCGAGGGTAATGCCGTAGAGAGGGCAGGAGAGGGGGTCGGCCCGGAGCTGACGGTAGGCACGGGAGATGTCGGCCGTCCAGGTGTAAGCTCCGGGGCCCTCAGCGATGAGGCGGCGACCCACGTCGGCGACACTGGGGAGGCTGTAGGCGTGGGGGGTGCCGAGGAACTCGCGCCTGGGGATGCCAGCGTTGACGCTGCGACCAGGGGGTGAAGGGAGGGGCGAGGAAGGGGCCCGCCAGGGCACCGTGGGCGAGCTCGGTGGCTACGAAGTCGCGGAGGTGGGCATGGTGCTCCGGGGCTTCACGGTGGTTGGTGTAGGTGGGGTGGGGGGGCTGCTGGCCGAGTAATTGGCGGGGAAGCCGAACTCGAGGAGGTCGCCATCATGGTATCCGTGGAGGTGGGCACGCCAGGCAGGGATGTGGAGGCCTGAGGGGAGGGGGATGCGGGCGGCCAAAAAGTTAGGTAGGCCCGCGACCCGGAGGGCGGCGTAGGCCCGGAAGAAGTTGGGGTGGCGGTCCCATTAGGGGGCGGAGAGGTGGGGCCAGATGGAGAGGAGGGTAGGGCGGTATTGGAGGGGGAGGGGCGGCCGGAGGGTGTCCTCTATATTAGGATCGACGACGTCGGTCGATGGGTTTGCCTAGGTCGGGGGAGGGGGGTGGGGGAGGTCAGGGGAGGGGAGGGGGGAGGAAGGCGCGGTGTGAGTGAAGGAGAGGTATGTGGAAGTTCGTTGTGGAGGGGGGCGGAGGCGGCGGGGGGGGGGTGGAGGGGCGAGGCCGGGAAGGTGGTGGAGGTAGGCTGTATCGCCGGGGGAGGGCGCCAGGCGGCAGCGGGGGTGATGGGGGGCGGGCGTGGGGTAGCGGGGGAGGTGGGAGAGGGGGGAGGGTTGGGGTGAGGGAGTGGTGGCGGGAAGGAGGTGAGGCAGGGGCGTGGGCGGGCCGGCTGGGGAGCAGGGCGCGCAGGGCGAGCAGGGGCGGTGGTGGTGAAACACTGCTGGCGGGGAGCGGCGCGGTTAGGTAATGGGTTTCGGGAAACGGCTGGTTGGTGGCGGGCCGGGGGAGGGTTACGTAACCGGTGGGAGATGAGAGAGGCTGCGGCGCGGGGGGGTCCCGCGGGTGTTGCGTCGGCCCGGGAGGTGGGCCGGCGGGCGCCCGGTGTGCGGGCGGAGGACTTCCGGTCAGCTAATTGCCGTTACCGGTCTGGGGCCGTTGGGAGGGCGAGGTGTGATGTCAGATCTATGACGCTGTCTGTGTGGG